>JARHVA010003644.1:1660000-1896950 GCA_037957365.1 Torreya grandis
GTGAATCATCTCTACTAGATGTGCCCTCTTGATATAATAATACTTTGTGTTAAGGCATTATACCATCAAATATTAGTATAATGTGTATTGGTGTGGTAAATGTAACACCATCTTTTTGCCTTCTCAGATTTCTACTATTATTGAGTCTTCTTTGGTGGTCTTTTTTAGAATTTTAGATCATGTTTCTTGGAGATTAGGGATTTATCCTTGAACTCTTCTTGCAAATAATAGATGGATTTTTATTATTAAAGTATATTCATGAGTTATTTGAAATACATTGCTTTCTTTGTGATGTTTAGTGTCATGATGAATATACAAAATTAAGAGGGGAGAGCTCTTAATGTGATTGAAACCAAAATATTATCCTCAATAATTTCTCTAAGCACAAACAATTATTCTCATAGTTTTACTACTCAATGTAAGAATTCCTCAACCTTATCACCTTCTTTCATACTAAGACTATGAAGCTTTGAATAGATATGGAGTATCTTCATCTGATTATTTGCCTCATCTATGGTGGAAAAAATGTCCCAAGCCTCTTTCAATGCTGATGTGTCTCAAATATGAGGTTGAGCCTCATCAATGACACTAAGTGTGATCAACATCATAGCTTTTACATCTGACTTATCATATTTTGTTTGCTCATCAACTCCATCTAGACAGGTAATTGCACTAGTGATGATGCCTCATAATTCTTTAAACTAAAGAATCATTAACATCTTCATCTTCCACATGGAAAAATTAGGCTTTTTGAGGAGTTGGGCATCAAACAAAAGGAGTTTGGATGTAGACATTTTTTTTAAATTTTTACTTTATAATTTTTTTACAAAGATAACAATCTAATATTTATTGCTTTGAAATTTTGTATTAAAAGTATGTACCTAGTAGGATTGTTTTCCATTTCACTCTTCAGCCATTGTGTCTCTTCTTTATGAGTTGATTATTATTTACATTCACTATGTAGGTCCAAATAGAAGGAAAGATTAAATCTTATATGTTTGGACTATAGCAATCTCAAGTGTCACTGCTTCTAAATGCTCCACTACATTGATTTAGATTTAGGGTTATGCAAAAAATCACACTTTAATGATATTTTTCCATGTTTTAAAGAACATCAATCCTTCCAAACATGTGCTATCTAACTTAAATGCTTCACTAGAGATGCTACCATCAACTAGGCTAAACAAAGCTCTTCCTCAAGTGTCACTCCTTCTTATATCTCTATGCTTAGGGTTTTGCTTCACTTCAAACTTTTTGTTGCACCCTTAGAATGAATGGATTTAGTTTTTATAATTATATTCTAATGCTATTAGGTTAGGCTATTATGATTTGATATTATACAACACTCACCATGTCTAATGGCTAGATACTTCCTTCTTTTCTTGGTTGTACTTTTGCACTTGGATATGTTAAATTCTTTTGGTGGATCTTATACTAGATGATAGAAAAATAAGCTTTGATGTTATTATTGATCAATACATAGGATATTATATATAAGAGAGAGAAAATTTATATAGTTTAACCAACCTATGGTAACTACTAAATACACCATAACTAAAAACTAACAATGTGATATCTATGCTAATAATGTTAACAATTATGCTAAAAGTCATTTGAATATCTATCTCAAATCATTCTACTCTATGGATTATCAATTTCTAAATATTCTTAAAACCAACTTATCACTCAAATCTGAGCCCATGGACTCCAAGTTTCTAATACTTGTACCTCTTTTCAAGATTAAGCAACATAATCTCCCACATCATGAGATGAAATTTTTAATCTTCTAAGATGCTTTACAATAAAAATTCATATTTTTTCATTTTAACCATGAGTCAAGGGAGTTTGGAAGAGAGATGTCATGCACAAGCCCTTTATTATCATAGTCACTTAAGAGATAACCAAAACCCTCAGTAATAAGAACATAAAGAGAGGGGGAAAGATGATAGCCTTGCCTACTCTTCCTGAAGAGGCCAAACTAGTTACACTAATGCCCATTTAAATTCAAACATGGAGTGAAATTCTTATAAATAACCTAAAGGGACTACACAAATATGGGACCAATACCTAGGGAATTTAACATAACAATGATGAAAGGCCACTTAATACAATTATAGGCCTTCCCAGAATCAATTTTAACAAACAAGGCCTTTTGTTGGGAGGTGCAAGCCCACTCCATAACTTCCCAAATAATAATAGTATTATTAAGAACGTATGTACCTTGAATAAATATTGTTGTTTAGTTGGGAATTCAACATAAAAATAATGAAAGGACACTCAATTAAATCTTAAGCCTTCCCAAAATCAATTTTAACAAACAAGGCCTTTTTAGGGGAGGTGCGAGCCCACTCCATGATTTCCTAGACAAAAATAGTATTATTGATAATATATCTACCTTGAATAAATCTTGTCTATTTAGTCTTTAAAAAAAATGGAGAGAAAATTCTTAAATGTAAGAGGAAGATATTTTTTAAAGGTCTTGTAAGAGACATTGAGAAGCGTGAAAGGCCTCTAACTAATAATGAGCTGAGGATCTCTAGCTTTGGGGACAAACTTATTATTACCCTTATTAATGAGATTATTTATAGATCAAGTCTATATGGATTCAAGGTATAATTTATAAAAATGTTGGCCAACACTATCCCATAAGGTCTAGTTAAATACATAAGAAAAATCCATCAACCCCATGGGATTTTTGATAGGCAATATGATCAATTGGATCCAATAGATTATCAATGAAGAGTGATCTATCATAGGCTACCTAATGAAAATTAGTACAATTATAAGGTACAACACTAATAAATTTTTATATAACAAGTCCTTTATCATCATTATAAACTTGAGATTGGAATCCTTGCTTGTTATGGCTCATAAAATCTTGATGGATGTCAACGAGACAAGTAAGATAGTCCCATGTTTCTTTAAGCACCTATAAATCAAAGTGATGACACTCCCATGACCTAATTAAAGGAAAGTCATGATAGGATCATTAGGCCAATTCATTTTCACTACCATTTGTAAAGACAAATCATTAATCTTAACTTCTTATGTGGATAAAACATGTATATCAAAAAATAACAACTAGTCATAACCATATACTTACAAGTTAGGTCAATTAAACCACAAATGTTCTAAGAGAATATATTCATGAATAACTATCAAGATTAGTATTATTTCCATCAAGGCTTTGGTAACGTCATATAGTTAATTTTCAAAAATTTATGTAGTTGACAAAGCTACATAATTTATCGTGCCTCCTACACATTCTTCCACCTCACCTTATGGGGAAAAGTTTTGTGAGTAGTGTGTAACCTACCAACATGGAGAAAAAAGAGGAGTTTCTCCTAACTTTGAGGTTGATGTGTAAAGTATAACCTCCATTAAGAAAAATTATGGAGTCATAGAATAATTTGAGCATGTGATGACATTTTTAGTGTGTGAATTGCTTGACACTAATCGCCTAGGGTTGACTTAAGTCACTGAGGAAATAAGTGTTTGTTTGGGGGTGAGGTATATACATTCAAAAGAATGTTTGCTTTAAGAATTTTTTAATTCCTATTATTCTAATTATTATCCTTACGAATCATTTGAGCATGTGATGACATTTCTAATGTGTGAATTTATTGACACTAATAGCCTAGGGTTGTCTTAAGTCACTAAGGAAATAATTATTTGTTTGGGGGTGAGGTATATACAGTCAAAAGAAGGTTTTCTTTGAGAATTTTTTAATTCTTATTATTCTAATTATTATCCTTACCAATGACTTGTCAATCATCATTCATCCCTTTATGAGAATCTCCGTACTCAACCAAGGGTTTGACTGTGGGGTTAGAAAAAATCATAAAAGTGCAATATATTAAATTGTATTCAATCGACTGATAGGGAAATAAAGTGTTTGGTAGTTGATATACATAACTCTCTAGTGAACCATTCTCTCCTAATCTAAAAACAAAGCGACCAAAGGGTTTACTAAGTTATTGAATAAATATATAAAAGGGATTAGTAGACTAGGTAAGTCAACCCCACACAAGGTTTTAAAGTTTGGATTTAGCTAAGAAAACAAAATCCCTAGTTCATGAGAAAAAACAAACATATGCTTCTTAACAAACCAAGGACCATAATTGAGATTGGCCACACAATGTTCGATACCTAAAAATTTAAAAAAGAAGCCCATGGTCATATTTTACACCACTTCAAGTTTGATACCATGGGGTTGTGAAGTAGATTGAAACCAAAACTCAAGCATTGACTCAAAAGTGATTCTAGAAACAAAAGATTCAATGAGGCTATGGATTTCAAAATAATTATAATCATTTTCAAACTTAGGAATTTGTAAATTAGCATCAAGATGATTATCCTAAAAAGGGGGTTCATTACCTCATGAAAAACCTTTAAGAAACATTCCCTATCCTTATTTGGAACCATTGTCTCCTCTTCCAACGTGAGCAACATCTAACAATTTATTTCCTAATAAATGCAAACATGACCTTCAAAATCCAAGTAATTGACAATAGTATGCATAACCGATGTATTAAAACCTTGGGACATGACAAGCATTTACAACACAAGCTCTTCAAACTCTATGATCTGCCCTAATTCAATACATTGACTTAAGACTCCACATTGACTCTGGTTATGTTGAGATCAATGTTTACCTTGTCTTATCAACATGCCATTTATAAAATTATGTGATTCTCACTTTGCTAGTAGTCAAAAATATACTAGTAGTTACAATAATTTATGATAATTTTGATCACATTCTCTATTTGTGCACAACTCAAATAGATTAGGCCTATTATGACACTTTAATCTATAACCCGATCCTCCATTAGGATTCCAAGATTTTTAATTTTTGTGAAAATATGACATTCAACTCACATCTTGAGCTTGATCATGTAATCACTTAGTTACTAAAAAAGAGTTCAAATTCGAAACCAAGTTTAACCCATAATTTCATGATAAGGAGGAGATGATCCAAGATGTGTTGATTTTTAGTGATTTAGATTATGTGCAGGCCTTGTTCAATGTTATTATAAAATTAATCCATTATTTATTTGTCAACTAAGATAACCACTTTGTATGGAGTTCCTATTTATACATGATCATTACAAATATAAATAGATTAAGTAAAAAATTGACATATAATATCTAGACTCACAATTTTGCTGATGGTGGTAATAATATGAATGAAATTTAGGATCTTCTAGGTTCCATTATTATGTACTCATTTATTGTTTATGAGTATTATGGTGGGAGGTTTACATGCAATCCTCAAACTAGGAGGGTACATGATAAGTGCATAGAATATTGAGCATTTCATACTTGACCAAAAATTCAAGTAAATGATATAATATTTTTTCCTATATTAGTTTTTCATTGTAGGAGAGAGATTTGAAATTAGAAATATTAAAATGCCAACCATGATACAAAGTGTTTATGGTCTTTATCATAGTTTTGAACCAATTTATTTTATGGTTTGATAGTGAGTAAGGTTAGATATGCATGCTATTTGATCATTAAAAATAGGTCTTTATACCTCTAAATCTTGGATTTTATTGTCTGACATGTTACCATGTATATTAAAAGTCAAGGTGGAAACAAAATATAAAGTGTAAAAGGGATGCTTTTGTAAGCTACCATTGGCATTGCTGTCAAGAATGTGCTTATCCAGAAAACTATTAGATTAGTACTTGTGAGGAATGTCTAAAATGGAAGAGGGGTGAAGTTTTTCCTGGAAACAGAAGTAATGATATTTGAGTTTGATTTCACTTTTTAGATGTATATTATGCTCATTGATTTATTAAAACAATTTTGCTTCTGATGTCAAATAGAGACCCAAACAGTTCCTCCACAAGACCCATAGATAAATAGGCTTTCATCAATGTCATAACTTTGTCAAAGTAATTTCAATAATTTAGATGATAAAGGAGGCATCACCTTGATGCCAACTACCTCTCAATACTCCAAATTATACATTACACACTTTCAATCACATTAATCTAATGGAAACATAGAAAAAGATTATGTTAAACAAGGCTTGATGAGTTCCAAACAATATATGATGTATTAGAAGCCTAACTGATCACACTTGTTATACTTGATAGTTCATTAACAATTTGACTTAACATTATCATCTTTAACAAATAATTATATCTTTTGTATACAATCATTTATGTACTTTTATCTTAATGTTTAGTCTATTATTCAAGTAGTATAAATCTATTATAGAAGCCTCATGGACCCTTCGTGTTCTTATCTATTGATAAGATACTTATACAAAATGTTGATTTTGTCAATTTATTGACATTAATGAATTTAGTTTTTCCATTGTTGTACACATCACAATTTACAACATTTATTTTTTAAATTTTCATCTACATTAATGGTAATATCCAGTTCAAATATTTGTGATGGTAGTTATTTGTGTTTTAGGTCTTTATTCCATGTGTGAGGGCATTGCACTATGTTGGTGCCAGTTTCTAATTCTATGGAACATTTAAAATAAATGTCTTACAAGCTATAATTTGCATGTACATATATTTCATAACATTTATAAATCATGAGATCATCATGTAATTTTTTAGATTATGGTCAACAGTTTCTCTTATAAATGTTCAAACCCAAATCCATATGATAATTACTTGTTTAGAATTTGCATTTTCCTAAGTGACATGAAGTGTGTCTGAGGGAAAGGTGTGGTGAAGACATGAGTTAGGTAGGAACTGAAATAACTATCTAAAATTTAGGATTCAGAGAGTCATGAATATACATATTTAAATGTGTATATGTAGAGAAAACTAAGAATTACAAGCAAAGTTGCAAACTAGATTCTCAATTACATATTGGAATCAATTCTACCATGAGGAATTGATAGTATATTTCCATTATTAGAACTAGAACTAATATTGAGTATACATTTCCATCTAACCTATAAATATTCTCTGTATCTACTTATGACATGTCCACATGATATAAATCTTTAAGAAGTAATGTATTTCAATCTTAGTTGACTTTGATGCCATGCACTCTCATGTCAGTCCACTTTGTCTCAAAATAAAATCAAAAGAATGAAAATAAACTCAAAGATTGCATAAGAGAAAGTTTTTTGAACCCTATGATGTTCATTCTGCATTTATGAGATTTTAGGTTTGTCGCACTATTGATGACTATGGATCTAGGCAAGGTTTGCATTAATTGATGATTTTGATCTATGATTTGCCCTTTGGGAAGTAAGGGGTACCATTTATTTATTGATTTCTACCTCCATGATGAAAATAAATATGGAGTCAGTAAGCACAACCATGGCCCTGAAGTAGGTGAGGAAATTCATATCAAAGGTCTTCCATGAGATAATACTGATGACTCTGATTGTCCATTACTTGATGTTATTTTGGATGTGCCCAAATTTGACAAAGCTTGTCATTTATTTGAAAATTTTACTTTAATTGCTTATTTTTTTTATCGAGTCCCCCTAGATGGGTATTGGTTTATTCACAACACTTTGATCATATTTTCTCACTGGACTCAAGACTTTCAAGTCTCTTAGCATGCAAAACTAAAAGTGAGCATTTGGGTTAAATTTTATAGCCTACCACTCCCCTTATGGGATTTTATTGACTAGTTCATAAAACCCATTGAATGTTTCATCTTCCACAAGTAGACTAAATTTTATATGTCTTATCCTTCGAAGAGGGTTTGTGTCAAATTTGATTTATCCCATGATTTGAAATATTTTATTGATATATAAATTAGATATAGTCATTTTTCTCATCATTTTTTGTATATCAGCTTGTCAAATACTTGCTTTCAGTGACAATCCTTGAACCACATAATCTGAGAGTGCCCTTGATGGTTCACACACCCCCTTATCCTTGGGATAAAGGTAGATCTGATGCTAAAGTTTTGAATGGAAATGTTGACGGTTAGAATATCATTACAAACAAAAAAAAGTAATAATAATTATTCCAAAGGTGGTATTAAGCCACAAAATTTGTCATTCTATCCTACTGGTAATAATGTTGCATCAACCTCTTCTATCAAGGTTGCCATACCCACCAAGGTGTCTCTGCCAATTTTGTGTACACTGCATGCAATAGTCTCACTAGTAGAGACACCAACTTTAGTATCTCAGTCACAAACCTCTCCTACAGTGAGTACCCTTGAGGAAAATATGAGCCTGGTCACTCTATACTAGAATCTGTAATAAAACATTCTCACATCCCATCTCCATCCCCTAAAGAGGAGGAATATATGGCACATAAGTGAAAACTATTTATAATGATTGATTATATGCCTAACAACCTTATATATAATAAGTTTATCCTATTGAAAGTCTCTTTGAGGAGAATGACATGCACTTTGATCACATCCAATGATTGTGTACTCTTAGAATGTTTGAGGTCTTATTGATCCATTGTGTAAGTATGTATTCATGAATAATTACCAATTTTTTAGTAATATGAAAATTATTTATTTTCAAGAAGTTAATATTTTTGACTTTTTATTGTAGAATACAAAATGAATCATTTGGCCTGGGTTCATTTGTCAAGCAACTGGGAATGACACTGGCATGGTGGGGCTATCACTTTTTTGTCTCTAGATCTAGTTTAGAGCCTTATTTATTGGGGTTCAAGCTCCACCCATCAGGTGTGTGGACCCTTTTTTTATTTAAACAACTGCATTATTGGGCTGGTTAATTTATATGCCTTTAATGATGTTACAGTGCAAGCAATGATGTGGATATGGTTGGTCAACTCTCTCCAAAATTCCCATTGGATCCTCTACGATGATTTTCATATGATGGGGTCATCTAAGGACAAATAAGGGTGCCTTTTGATGGGATAGTGTGATGGAGAGGGGGAATCATGGTTGTACATGCATAATAAGCTTGGGGATTTGATCCTAACCACTATTGGAGGAAGGATTCAAACTCCCCAATGTTCACCTGGTCTAAATTACACTAAGGGTATGACATGGTGCTTTAGTGTCTTGATAGATATTTTCTTTCTAAGAAATATTATTTTACTCCAATCAAGGACAAGCTTGTATTTGTCATTCTCGATACTTTTCTCTTGGATCATCACCCCATTTGCTTTAATTTTGAATGGACTTCTCTTCCAGTCAATCCTATATCCAAGAAATTCTATCTGAATACTACCTAACTAAAACATGAAATAATGGTAGGGTATATTATTATAATTTGGAACTTAGTTCCTTCATTAGAAAGAGAAACTAGTTAGATTCAATGGTGGTTTAAGGTGTTAGGTTACACTTCCACTTTTCTTCAAATTTATGGCAAGTAAGTAGTTGTCTTTAGAAGGAATTTGCATAATTCTATAAATCATGAGTATATACACACCTCATAGGATTTAGAGTAGATACCTTTTAATTTCACCTTCAAAAGTGTCCTAGTGGTCACAAATTATAGATTGAGGAAGCACACAAAGACAGAGGAGCTCAACTAAGAGCTTGTATGCACTGATTAAAAATTGGCAATAAAGTGAACAAGGATGTATTTAATCTCCTTTGATCTTAGAGAGTTTTTGATAGAATTAAAGATATCAAGGAAGGAAATTCTATACTTACCAAACTTATAGACATTTTACATGATTTTTTCATCATTATCATGTTGTTTTATCAACACAAGCCTCTTTTTCAGAAAGGGAGGTGGCTCTCTTCCAATGTCTTCAAGTAGTGCCCTAAAAAGTTTCAAATTCTAAAAGAATTGATTGTGACATGCCATTGTCTCTTAATGACCTTTATGAGGATGTTAAACAAATGGTTGTAGACAAATCCCTAGGAATTGATGGTTTCCCATGTGAGTTTTATCAAACCCTATGGGACACTGTTGGCCCTAATGTTCACCGAGTTTACACCAAAGCATTCATAACCAATTCCTTGAGAACCTTTATCAATTAGAGTAATATTAAATTCATCTCCAAGTATGATGATCCTAAAATTATCACAAACTAGAGACCTATTACATTGCATAATGTCTTCTATAATATTATTGTCAAAGCTCTAACTCTTAGGGTAAGGCACATTCTCCCTCTTATTGTTCAGAGTGAACAAACAATATTCATTCAAAATAGATTCATCCTAGACAATGTCATTTATATCTAGGAAGGATTGGAGTGGGATAGATTTTCTAATCAAAAGGCCTTATTTGTTAAGATTGATTTTGAAGAGGCTTATGATTGTATTGAGTGGCCTTTAATTTTAGTAATACTTTAGGCACTAGGGTTTGGTCTAGAGATTCTTCAGACTATTAATATACTTTTTCAGGATGCAGGGGATTATATTAACATTAATGGAACCCAATATTATTATTTTGAGTTATATCAATCCATAAGGAAAGGTTTCCCTTTATCCCCTTCCCTATATATTCTTACAGCATAAGGTTTTGGTTATCTCTTAGCTAATTATTATGCTTGAGTTTTGGTGAAAAACATCTCTCTTCCTTAGTCTTATTGATAAATTTTAAATGACCATTTCACAGATGAATCTTTTCTCACTCTACAAGAGGAGGAATAATCTGTTAAAATTCCATAGAATGTTAGATTATATTTAGATTGGCCTTACGATATTACATTCAATGGAGGAAGACTCAACATTATAGGAAGTCTCTGGGCTCCAAACCTCCTTGGCTTGAATAATTTCAATGGCACTCAATTTTATTGAGGATGTAGTTAAAGTTACTTGACATAACTTTTGACTTTTGGGCCTCTCCCTCTAGGTTATGGTCATATGTGGTACAAAGAGCAGAAAAAATATTTTTGGATAACTAAGCCTCTGTATTTGGTTTGTAAGTTTCAAATCTGCTCTAAATTTTTGGTCACCATGCATGTTTGTAATTCCTTCTATTTGGCCCCTTCTAATGTTGCCTACAAAAAATTAGAAAAAAATTTAAGAGATTTTCTTTTGCTAATTCTAAACGTCACAAGGCATTCCATGGAGTTGATTGGAATATTTATTTTTGCCCTAAGTAATTGGTGACATTGGGTCTTCTCGATATCGAGATCCAAGAGCTAGTTGTAGGGGCCAAAAGGATAACAAAGGTATTTTTGGGGATGAGGCCTAGAAGATTCTTCTTCTCCATTATATTTATCAAGGCCTCCCTTATGGTAGGAAAGCATGGAATGTCTTGTGGCTTCATTCATTTATTATTATCTTAGTGCTTGTCAAAATCATGGGGAACTTTGTTATTGAAAGTTTATGGAAGGATTGGGAGAAGCTTAAGTCTCACCTTAAGGCTTATTTGGGTTGGTGATGGGTTCATAAATGGATTCTCCCTTAAATCTCAATCTCTTTGGTGGTTTCCTTGTCTTAATTTTCATAATGTTCTCTTTTCTTTGGTCCCCTGGGTTAAAGGGCTATGCCTTTTCAAAAAAGGTGTAAAGATTATCAGTGATCTATTTTGTAAATAAAGCAAGGATTAGCTCACTTGGATCAAATTCAAAATAAATATAACCTAATAAATTTACATGAAAAGGCTATTGCAAAAATTTAAGGTTCTATACATGATGACTATTTGCATAAAATTGGCATTAATTATCTTGTTCATTGGTAGAGGAATTGGAATTGGCCTATAACCACCCCTTTCACTTGAAACACTCCTCACTTGGGATATTAATTATTATATCTACAACATGTTCTAGATGATATGCTAAATATCAGGTGGAATCTTCATTCACATGAAGGGATCTGGGCAAGGCATTTTAGCACAATGTGGTCTACTTCTATATAACCCAAAAAATATCATTTTTATGGTGACTTATCTATTAGGGATTGCTAATGGGTGACTAGTTCAATCATCTCATGTACCTAACCCCATCTTCCCATTTTTTCATTAATAATAAATGATCAAATGTCTCTTTTGGTTTTTTTCCCATGCTCAGTCTATGTGTCTTTGGATCCATTTCCTTTTCCAGCCTTTTCTCCTAAAACTCTTAATGTGGAAGATGGCTCTCTTAGGGGACTCAACTATGCTACCTGCTAAATATAATCTCTTTTGGAAGACCTTTTGAGTCGACGTTATGTTTCAAATTTGGAAAGCTAGGAACTATATTTTCTTTAATCATGAAGAGGTGGAAGGTAATTTTCCTATTTCTAACAAAATTACTATTCTCTCTAATTTCACTTTTCAAATTCAAAGCAAAACAAAAAAAAATCTAGCTGGATCTCAACCACCTTAAACATTTTATCGATCACTAAGGGAATGCCCCATGTGGGGTTAGTCGATAGCCCCCTGATCCTCCATGAAATCCTTCACCCCCCCTGAGGATGAGGATGTGGGCCAAGTAAGTAATGGTCTAGAACTAGACATAGGAGATGCTCTTCATACTAGTCACCACCTCACTAGACTTCTCCTCATTATGGTGGTCAAAGTGGTTCCTCCCACTCTAACAATGATGGTGGGGTTGGGGATCTCCTCCCCATCCTAGGATGGTGTGAACAAAGGTTGGGGTCTACCTCCCTAAGTCAAATTCCCATGTCTAGATTTGGCTATTTCCCCTGAAATAAATCAAATTGAGACCTTAGATGAGTAAAAAAAAATTGCTTAGGATTCCTTACCTATTGATGGAGATATTATATCCATGGGAGGATGGGGTGATAATCCTTTTGGTCCACAATCTCCTCTACCTCCCTTGACATCCATGCTTTCTGTTGCTACATAAGTGTTCTTATTAATGATATTTATACTTTGGTTTCTTTACTTTGTTGGCATGTGATGTGATGTAACATATTTTTGTGTGGTCATTTTGTGACCAAATTTTATGACTTTTCTTGAGGTGTATTTTATAACCCTTGATGTGGACTTGCTCTTAATGTTAAAGTTTGTGTTTTTATACTTCAATAGATGTAACTATTGATGAATTATTTGTATACACAGTCAACGTTATTCAATAAATATGTTGAAGATTTACTTCAATAAATTAAAACAAATTGTCTAAAGCAAGAATAAAAATAATGTTAAAAATATTCTGGGTAGGGGGCCTTCTACAAAAGATGTAATAACCACGGTTAATTATTTTACTTCTTTGGCAAGCAAATCAGAAAAAAGTAGTGTTAACTACTTTCCCAAAAATGTTTTTGATTTTTCTTTGTTAGTACTATACAAAGCTTCCTATCATGGTATAAATTTCAAGTTAAAAATTATTTAATGAAATTATAAATGTTTATACTAAAGATCTAAGTCTATAATTTAAACATAGCCTTCAATTTAGATATGTAGTAGGTTTTCAATGTTGTTGAACATTTTCAACAATCTCAAGTTAATGTGGTTCATTTCATTTTGATTTTTTTTTAATCTATGTATGTCTTTTTTACTTTGCCTTTGTGGAAAGACTTTCCTCAAACACAATCTTGGATGTTAATATGATTTGATAACAATCCCCCACAAGCAAGAAATTTTCAGCCATTAGATCTTGGGATTCTAGGTAAACTAATTAGTTAAGTGTCTCTCAAAATTATTAATATTGACTGATTTCAAGTTCTTTTTTTTTTTTTCCTTTTTGTGTTTTTAGCATAGGATTGTTGAGTTGTAACATGGTATTCCAAATTCCATCTTAATGGTTCATCAGGTTGTGGCCAAGTGATTGAGATGGAGCATTGCCATGTAAAATTCCCATCATCCATGGGCCTCTTGACTCTTATTTCCTCTACTAATTTTTTTTGAACTAATTTTTGTCTTGAGATTGTGGAGAAAAAATATTTCTTTCCAAAAAGTAAATAATCCAAAAAGGATATATGTAGGTGATCATAAAAGAATAATCTTAGTATAATATTACATATTGTCACATTTCATATCCTCTAAATCGATTCGATTATCATAAACCAAAATTCATTAAAATTATGGCCATGAGAAACCAAGATCTCAATTTGTTTTCACAAATAAAAAAATACTATTGATAATTCAAAAGTCAAAATATTAAATGTGTTAACTTGACATGATATATCATCAGTGTTATAGGGAGATGCATCTCCCACCATGACACGTCTTGGTACTAGAAATCTGGCGTATCCCAAATACATAAACACTAAACACGTAAAAAACATAGAATGATGCATGTTTTACCTAGTCATCATTTGCAAGGAAGGTTGTTATTTCCAGTCAATCACAAGGAACTGGTTCAAACTTTAACATTTATTTTGTTAACTACTTTTAGTTTTTTTGTATTTATGTGGTAGTGCCATTCACGGCACTGCCATGAACAACAATGACTTGAGCATAATGACACTATGTTTTTATTTTTTTTAGAACTTCATTATTTTTTTAATGTTTGTAGTTAACAATGTTTTTTTATTGTTTAATATTTTTTATTTATGTTCTTTATTTTTTTTAATGTTCATTGTGAATAGTGATTTTTATGTATTTAATGTTTTTCTTTAATGTATTTTATTTTATTGTTTTTAATGTTTCATAGTGTGTGTGGATTTGGGGATAGTCCATAGATATTTTTGGTAATATGATCACGTTAATAAATAATATGATCATATTATTTAATTAACGTGGTCGTATTATTTAAATTATGGTTTGGTAATTATCGAGCCATAATGTGATTATGTTATTAAATAATGAAATCACATTATTTTAAAAAATAACATGATTGTGTTATCATTGTTTTCAATAACATTATCATGTTAATAATGTGATCTCATTAACTTTGTTACAAAAAAATAAAAAACCAAAACCTGAATGCAAATTCATCATTCTGCATTCAAGTTTCCTTTGATATCCTCACCTTCCATAATCACGTTTTATGTGAGAGAGATAAAAGATTGATAGAAAGCCACTAAATTCATCCTAGAGAATTTTTAATCGATGATGCCACCATGTATAAGAGGTAAGTGCTAAAAATCTACACATGTTAACCCTAATATTTCATTATTTTCGTTGTTTAACCCTAATTTTTAATAATTTTAGTAATGTATTTGTTATACTTTATTTTTTATGATTTGTTTGTTTTGAACATACCATCCTACAAACCCTCCTAACCTTCCATAGAAACCTCTTGTTCCTCCTCCTAGCCCTCTACCTAACCCTACACAAAACCCTCTTGTTCTTCTTCCTATCCCTCCACGTAACCCTCCTACAGTTCCACAAAATCCTCCAAGCAGTCAGGAGATTCCAATTGACAACATTATGGGAAATAAAATTGAAATTAAAGAATTAATTAGAAGAATGTGGGATCCACTTCCATCAACCCCCACTACACCCATCTAGCTAATTCACTAGAGACATTATTAAGTTAAATTGACTCTATAATGAGTCAATTGATTGATGGCCTTCATATCAGGATAGTTGTAGGGCTTATTATGATGAAACAATGTCAGCATTTAAGTTCAAGAATAAAAAAAACATCAAAATTCTCCATTTGTGTCGTATTCATTGACCCATCCACCAATAATCCATTTCCCATAACTGCTAAACATTTTTGAATCCATCGCTACCAACATAACTTAATCACAACCAATTATGATGGTGGATGGTGTTTGATTATCCACTGTGTAACAACCATGAGGTCCCATTGAATTTTTTGAAGAAACTCTACTATGAGTTTTTTCTCAATGAGATTCTAAACTATTTTAATTTTAGTGAGTTTCACGGTCGAGGGAAAGGATCTGTGCAGGATCGATTAGGTGCACATCATGTGCCTAATCGACCTGCAAGGATGTGTATCCAAAATCCACTTGAGCCTGAGATCCCCTTTATAGTTCAGTAGGTCATAGATAATGACACTCTGCATGCTCTTAGTTCCCTCATTGATACACTCATTCATCATATGAGTAGGATCTCATAGATTGATGCTAGAGATACACCACCTAGTGTGCATACCTAACCCCACCCTTGCATTTTTTATGGAGATATGTGGACTAAAATTTATGATGATGATGTCATTGGTGGTTCAGAGGGATTGGATAATATTATTTTGAGTGATGATTTTTTGGCACACATATTTGGTGTGAAGACATCAACCACTACATAGATGTAGGTATATTTTATATAAATGTCATGCTAAATTTAAGTTATATTTGTAAATTTAATTTAGCAAATAATTAATTTACATAGAAATTAAATAATATATGTCATTTTTTATGTTGTAGGAGGTGACGTACCTTCATCATCATAGTCAACATTTGTATCATTTGATTTGACATATCCATTTTTTACATATTTGGATCCAGTTACTAGCCCATCCACTACTACATCTATCTTTGTTAGGATAACACCTTTTATGTATACAAAGGTAAAATTTTGAGTTAATCTTATGATCTATGTACATTTAGTCTTTGTATATTTACCTTGTAAGCTTAAGTTCAATTTATCTATTAAGTATCTTGATGCATAGGTTCTAAATAGCTTCCTTGATATGGATAGAAACACATGGTTACCTTTGTCAAATACCCAACTCTGATCTTTTCTTGTCCTTCTTTGTCTTTTGTCTTCAACCTCTTTATCTCTTTGATCACTTTGCATTTACTAGGTTTTTCTTGTTTAGTCTTACCTACTCAATGGATATCAAGCCTCCTTGTATTAATTTAATCCTTAGTCTCTTCTTGAAGTCATTTTACTAATCAACTACCTCTGTAATATTTCCTTTTAACATCAACCTCCTCAATACATACTCTATTTTTGTATTCTCTCTCTTTATCCTTACTCTGTTATTTATAATATTCTTATGTGTTTTCATAGGTATACATGTTAATTTAATTTTGTCCTTAAAAATAATCATAATAGTATTTAATTAATCAATTACATCTAATTTCATGCATCCAACCATTCCATAACCCCCAAGATTCAAATCTTCACTTAACTCTTCTTTCCTCTTTGACACCTTCCTTCTACTAGCCCTTTTTTGAGGCAAACCTCCTTGTTCTAAGTAAGTTAAAAATCTCCCAAAAAAATCAAACCCACATTTATATACCCATTTAAATCACATAGCTCACATAGGGACTTTCATAATTTAAATCTCTTTGGAGAACACCTAACTCAAAACCCCTCAAGACTAATTAGGTCTCCTATGCCTAATTAAAGGCTATTGACTATGAAACCATACCATATGGACTCAAATAAACTTTCAATATTCAAAATCCTCTTCTACCTATATAAATACATTTACCCACAAATTTTAATAACCTTTCATTAGTTAAATCACTTATTATCTCATTTTCCAATTTCAAACCCTAACTTGTGTGGTCTTAGTCTTGTAACTACCTGAGAGGATAATAAATGAGATAGAATGGAATTTTGACCCTTATAAAACATTCCAAGGATTGAAATGGCTCTTCCATTTATATACATCTAATTCCTAACACCATTTGTGTTTAAATTGTGAATCTTACTTCAATTGCACTCAAATGCACAATTTAGGCCAAAATCACTTAAATGTGTTAAATGATTTGAGATTGTCATATACAAGTGCCAATTTAGGCTAATGTATCCCTAAATGATAAAATGTATTTTATGTTATTCCTAAATTTTCTCAAATAATTTTAGTCAAAATGATGATTTAGCATTTTGGTGCTCTAGATCACTCTTTTCTTCTAATTGGTAAGGACACATCATGTGTCTGTGTTATTTTGTGCCAACAATGTTGGGTGAATATTTTGTCAACCAGCTAACTGATGAGCAAAATAGGTCTCTTCAACCATAGCAAGGGAGATTGGTCAGCCAAATGTGTAGGTTTACTACATTAGAGGTGGACAAATCTCTCCTCTCATCAAGGGGAGGTTCCTTATAAATATGCAAGGGCTATATACTATATATATAAGTAGAAAATAACACTCAGGGGTAGGACTACACCATCCATATCTCTTTTTTTAGAGATGATGTTTACAGACAAAGGAGAAATACTGGGTGATGATACTAAAGGCACTTCTCTTCTTTCAGAAGTGGTCTTATAGCAGAATGCAGGAGTTCTTTTAGGTTGACAAGTAACTGGTAACACAGGCTCAGTAACCAGCAGGATGAAATAGAACACAAAGTTTCCACCTCAACTGCCCAAAGAGTGAAACACGAAGGGTAATGGGGGCTCAAAGTCATCCCAAGATCCTTTACATAGAAAGAAACTAAAAACACACACTGAAAACAACTATGAAATCACAGTCTTTCAATAATTGGCTTCAGGACATCTTCTGAATTACTCCCACTAGTTCTTTTTAAATTAAATAAACAAGAATGCTTCTAGGAAATGGACATAAGAACAATTTCTTAGAATAACACAAGATATAACAGCACAAATTTTGAAAGTCACTTGCTTTCTCATTTAGATAAAGTAATATGATCAACAATCTGAGCTCAAAGTCTCAGTAATCGCCTTTCAATTTGGGCAGAGTTTTGTTTCTATAAATGAAAAGATCTCATTTGCATAATACAAGATATTACAATGTATAACAACCAAGAAAGGCTTGGCACTTTTTCCTATGGGATGGCCCACGCTGCATTTAATGCCTTGAATGCATTTTTAGTTCTATCTAGGGGAGCCATGCTGGGAATAGTGCATTACCTTAACTATGGCATGCTCATTCATCTTATATGTCTCCTCCTTAGAATGAGTTTTTTGGTCCTTTTCTAGATGTCTGTGCAGCTTTCCACTTTGTCTTTACTTCATGGAAGAAAAACAGGCTGCATCCTTGATTTGGTGTGCTTAGAAGTCTACTTGGTCCACTGTTTCACATATTGGAAATAACTCCCTTGTAGATATTTTTGATCTTTTGTATTGTTCTCTCTTCATTGTAGCAATTTGAGCTCTCGAGCTCTCTTTTTAGCTAGTCGCTTGATTTATCCTTCAAGTTTCATGCTATATTTGAATTTCAATGGATAATCCATTACCTTAAATTTGACGTCTGTGAGGACGTTAATGGTTGTTATTTGTTTGAACGATGTTGAACCATGAACCTTTAAACTTGTGAAAGTTCATTGGTTTAATAGTTTAACAGTTTAGGTGGTCTTGGTCTGTTCCTTGGTTTCATTGCTCCCTAGTTCAATCGCTTTCTTGCTCTTTGGTTGAACCATCCTGTTGAACTGGTCTTCTAGAAACATCCATGTTATTTCCTTTGTCTGGAGCTTCCTTTGAACTGTTGAACCTATGAACCATTGAAATTTGAACTCTTTTGGTTCAAGGTTCAATTGGTTCATTTTTTCATTCTTTGTTCCATTGCTTTCTTTATCTTTCTAAGTCCCTTGATCTTCATTGAACTAGTTGAACCTTTAAACCTGTTAAACCTTTTGGTTCAAGGTTCAATGGTTCAATGGTTTATTCCTTGTAACCATTTTTTGGCTAAGTCTTTCAAAGCTTTTTTCCTTTGTCTTTATTAAGCCTTTGGAACACCTCAAAGGGAAGGTATCCCTTTAGGCTTTGAGAAAGGTCCACTTTTGGGTTTTGAGAGCCCCCCACAAGGGTACCTACCCTTTGGGGACCTTCGAGTGGCCTTTGGGCTTCAATTCCTTTGGCAGGTCTTCATCCTTCATTTCTTTCAAATAAAATGTCTAAAGGAATTCCTTTGGACAATTTGTCTTAAGGAAATCTTTCCTTGGCTTGCCTTAGTCGCTTTTCCGTCGGGCTTTTGCTTTCGGGTGAATTCCTTTGGGCTTTTGCTTGCCCTTTTGGGTGAATTCCTTTAGACAAAAGTCTGAAGGGATTCCTTCAGATAATTTGTCTGAAGGATTTGCCTTAGTCATTTTTCCATGAAAAATCTTTCTGAAGGAATTCTTTCGGTCCCTTTACTTAGTAATTTCCTCGGACAAAAAAATTGAAGGAAATCTTCTCTTTCAGCCTTCTCTTTTTTTTGAAGAAAAAATCTTTGTCCACTTTTGGTCACTGCCCTCCACAAGGGCACTTGGCCTTGGTTCATTTCCCTCTGCAAGGGCACTTGTTCCTTTGTCTTTGGGGCAGTCCCTTGAACCGATCGATTGAACCGACTAATTGAACCAACTTTGGTTCAACGGTTCAATGGTTTAATCTTGCATTTGAAGCCTTCTTTTTATCTAAGTCTTTTTATCTCTTTGAACCTATTGAAACTATTAAACTGTTGAATCTGTTGAATCATTTTGGTTTAAGGTTCGACTGTTCAATTGTTCAACGGTTCATTCCTTCATTTTTTGCTAAGTCTTTAGAAAGAATTAAACTTACTAAAGCGATTGAACTTTGAACCTTTGAAAAAGCACTTAACTCTTGCCGACGACATTGAACCTTTGAACCCGTTGAACCGTTGAACCTTTTTGGAAGTGGGGGTTCAATGGTTCAATCCTTCTTTTGAAGCTTGCCGATGAACATTTTTGGTTGAACCAAGACGTTGAACCAATCTTGAAAATGCCTAAGTGTTGGAAATTTGATCCTTTTTTATACAAATTGCCTATTGAAGCCATTGAACTTATTGAACCTGATAGTCCCTTAACTAGAAAAGCTTGAAAAATGAGGAATTTGAATGCTCAAAACAATTTTTGAGAAGGGAAGAGATAATTTTGGCCTTGCAAGACCAAAATAGTTCATCTGTTGTCCCAAAAATGAGTGACAGATTTTGGGAACAAGAAACAACATCCTAATAAGATCATGATCTATACACAAATAACATCAAATTATATGACATTATGACCAATTTGATTAATTGTGCACCAATTTCTAAAGAATTTCACTAAAATTTATTAATTTTACTTAGGCAAATTAAATCAAATTATGAGCTTAAGTAAGAATTTCATAGAAGTTATTGTATATTTATTTATTGTAAATTGGTTCCTAATATCTTCATCACCTAATGACATGATCAATGGGGTGGCATACATAAGCCATACATGCACCAAATATTAGGTTTATGGGCTACCCTGCCTCTTTAATGTCTATTCCTCCTAAATATTTATGAGGATATTTATGGATTAATTATGCAATATTGGATTAATTTAGGCCCACACATCTTCATTTTGAGATGGATGGTCATGGTTGATCCTAATCAAATCCAAAATCATATAAATAGGAGGGCCAAGGCCACTTTTATTAAGCTTAATTTGTGTAAACTTATAATGCAGGATTCTCTCCATAACATTTCATTGTGTTGATTATTATTCTTTACTTGCAATAGGATAATTTCATTTTATAGTCATATTAGTGATTTCATATCATGATCCTAGATTATACATGGTGATCTTGAGATAATGGAGAAGCTTAGCATTTATTATTGATGAAGAAAAGAATTAAATTAAGGAGAAAATCATGTTGTTGATTCACTTTTGGATGATGGGATGATCTTGGCAAGGTAATTGGTATTTGATTTATTTCATTGAGTTCATAATTTTTAATTACACACCCCGTTGAATAGGTTGGCCTAGATTGTTAGTTCTTTATGAATTTATCTTGGTTTCTTGACTAATACTTGATCTAACCATATTTTTAATCCATCTCTAAATATTGGCACACCTAGTGGGACAACAACATCCATTCAAACAAGGAAGATATTTTGGAAATCTTAGATTTCCATTAAAGTCATTAAAAATTCCTTTAACATCAATTTTTAGCTTGTTTTTATTATGTTTTTCACATTTTGTTTATTGATACATAGGTCACATAGTGACCAATTTCAGTTCTGGGTGACCAGAATAGATCAAGGCTAACCAACATCTATTAGGTTGTAGGGGAAAATACATTTAAAATTTTGCATTATAGAGCATTATTCAAGTTTGTAGTTTCCAAATTAGATTTATAAGTCTCTAGTCTGAACATTTATCTTAATCCAAAAGTTTTTCTTCTAGATATTTAATCCTAACATTGTGGTAACAAGATTTTTGTCCAAATATTTTCATGCCTAAGGGATCACAGGTGACCGTTATTAGTTGATTTCAACTGACCATAACTAAGTCTATGATCGGTATCGATCTTGAAGCAATTGACATTGGTCAAAAGTGATCAACGTCAATCTCTATGTGTAAAAAATAGATAACTCGAGAGCAAGAAATCCAAACTTGCTTGTTTCATCATTGATTATGCTTTAAAGCTAAACAAGACTCCAATTTTCATTATAGGACCCATGAGGAAAAGTGGTTATTTTGAGCATAACTAAGCCTTTTTCCCTTTCCTTTGGTGTTTAAAAAGAACTAAGAACCTTCCCTTCAGTGTTTAAAAGTAACTTAGATGAATTATTTGATTGTTTTGTGAATGCTTTTTAATTTTTTTGCAAACTAAGGCCAAGGGACAAAAAAATTCACTTAACATTTCAATTTTGTGTTATAAAACTTCAACATTCAATTAAATTTAAAAATTCTTGAAGCATTGTTTTATGTAAATCATCTATCACTTGCTTGTTAGATTGTTTAAGCAAAACAAATTGCACATGTATGTTCTCCCCCATCCCCTATATGGAATTTGGATAACCATAAGTGACTTTTCATTAAGATTATGCCTTTGTCCAAGGTGTCAAAAGGAAGTTGTCTAGGATCTCCTCAAAACTTCTATTGTTTGGGTGATCTAAAAATAACCCTAAAACCTTTTTACTTAGATCATCTTATTTAATGCAATTGGCTTGTGGAGGGGAGGTCATTACCTCTCTAAAAAAAATTTAGGGAAGGTTTGACTCAAGGCTTCATCTCCTAGCATTGAATTGAATCCCTCTCCATGGGTGGGACATATAAAGTAGGATGGCCCCATTAGGATGGTTGTTTGAGTGGTTAAACCATCTTTGTTAATGGCAAGATGACCCAAAACTTATGATCAAGCAGGACATGACACTACATTGAGAAATTAATGGATGTAGTGGTTGTGAAAAGGACTAGAACTTTTCAAAACAAGTTGATTGATGTGGATCCAATTGACATGTTACATCCCTTATGTTATCCACACTTGGGACCATATAAATGATTGTAAATTATAAGTTTCAGACAACCCAACTTGACGTGGAGTATTGTTGATTTAGGGTGCACCTAAAAGTCCATGTTGTCATATTGTATCTTGTGAGAAGGGGGTGTAAAATACCATAACAATTAATACAATTTTATTTTGGATGAACTCTTACATTGGTCCCAAGTGCATGTATAAAGATGTATTTCAACAATATAACGCAACCGTTTTAGTTTAGGGCTTAGAATGACTAATTAGTTTTATTTATCTTTGTCTTTACTTGGTCATTGATTTGAGTCAAAAACATTCTTGTAAACAAATGTCATAAACCAAACACATTGTCCATAATTTCTTGAATAAGGATGTGTTATGCTAGTCAAATCTAAATCATCTTTGCCTTGTTCAATTTGTCACCTTAAACATTATGTTTGTTTGTCTAACTAATGTAATTATGATGCCCATTTGAGTCTAAACCACTTTCCAAAATCTTTAAGTCCATTGATAATTCAAATTTTGAATTGCAACTTTCTAAGTTGTAGTTTAACATGTTAAATTAGGTTTAATTTCCCATTTGCACTTGAATTCAGTTAACTTGGATTTAATTTCCTGTTTGAATTAAAGATAATTTATAAACTCTTTATTATTTGATCATTGGTTAACTTAGGTTATCTTGTGTATCACTCACACTCTAAGTTCTAGAACACATTTTATACTACCATTCTTATTACCATGTGGCAATATTGTGATGCCTATTTGGTTCTAGTCTTATACTTAGGAATTTTTGCATGTTTTCACATCTTGAGTTTCTTGGTTTGCATTGTCACCTTCGTAATCGAAAGGGATTTCATATAATTTACTAGTAGAAACTCATCAAAGTTGAACTAGAGTTTACATTATTGATGCATATCTTAACCTATGTTTGGTGTAATATTTTACACTTAGGTCTTTGAGTTATCATACCTTATTCTTCTTTATAGAATTTCAACTTGATCTATAAAATGGGTAACACAGTTTTTCATAAATGGATATTGAAATTCTGAGAATGAATAAAAGTGCTTATAAAAACTTTGACTATTTACTTTCCAATTTAAAACTCCCTATTTTTTGTCATATTTTAAATTCCCATAATTTTTCCTATTGTTCCTATTAGTTCATTCATGACTGAATTAAATGAAAATAGAATAAATTGAAATGAAATAATTGACAGTAGACATGATAATAAAGTTCATCCATCAATTTGGGCTACATCTTAGGGGTTGATTAATTGCAATCTGATCTATTATAAATATGTAAATATAAAATTAATAACTTACATCAAAATGGATTTTAGAAACCTGTAAGGTAATGTTGATATCTGATAGTGAAGGCTCTAAATCTCTAAAGCAATCATCCTTCATCAACAACATTTATATTTCCTCTATATGTATGTGGGAAATATATTCTCTATTTGAGTATCTATTAAACTGTATCAAATACCAAGACACTCATCGAACCTTGATCCTCATCATCCATTTGGAGTTATTTTCCTTTGAGACTATGGAATCATCTTAATGGTGGAATCAACCTCAATCCCTTCCATGTAGATTCCACTCTTGTTTAAATACCAAGACACTCATCGAACCTTGATCCTCAAACCTCACCCCACATTATCATCCATGCAAATAAGTAATGAAAAAAAAAATAGATGCAAGTCTTTTTTAGTTTTTATATTGGATCAATTCTCATATTTCATATGACATAAATGTTAATGGCATGTAACATAAATAGAACACCAACATAGGTTTTGTTTACACAACTATTTCCATGGCCAATGCTTATAGCATGGATGAAGATGTCATATGTTTTTTAACACATAATTCTCTAAGTACAAGGCTTAAAAGCCTTCTCATTTGAATGATATCTCCTTAGTGATAATGGTGTTGTTTAATAGACTAGAATATCTCTATCCAAGATTGTGTGAATAGTCTATTAGTCTCCTCAACCTCTATCTGAGGTATCCTATCTCCTTCCAACACTAAACATATATGCCCCTTTATTTAGCCTGACACAACTAGCTAGACATGTATAAATATAGACTCCATTATGGCTATAAGGACTTTTGGTGTAAATTTTTTTTCACACAGGTTCAATGCCATAGCCTACAAGCTCTTTCCAATCTTGATGGTTTTATGGCTCATTCCAACCTTGACATATCTTCTTCATGACCCATTTTATTCATAACTAATCTCCACTTTTATTCTTCAACCACCATTCAATTTTGGCCAATAGGTTCTTTTAATAGGGATGCCTCGTCTCACAGTGGATTTACTACCCCTCCTCAATGTCTCTTCCCTTCAATTTACACCAAGCCATTTCCAACAAAAGGTTTTTAATGTCACAACATTTCCATAGTCAGGAAAGGGAATCAATATCCCACATTGCCTAGTTGAAATGTTAAAAATCCTTTAAATAGGCTTTTAAAACAATTATAACCACGACTATGACCACATATGGCATATTTTTATCAATAAAACCTTAAAACTATGTTTGGAATTCAATTTGGTTATATAGTTAATGAGTTGGTTTTGGTTTGGAAGCTTTGATTTGAGATGGCTATGAGTTTGGTTGCATTATGGCTTGGAGAAATAGCAAGGATATGGTATCAGGCCATGTGGTGGTTGAGGACCCATCACATGGGCCTTCTCTAATTACTCCTAATTCTACCACATGTCATAACTCAAAGCAAAAAAATAATTATATGGTAAAAATAGTGTAATTATGGAATTAATAAAACACCATTACCATACACAGTGGCAGATCCCTCCTCCATCATAAAAGTGGGTTCCACCATCTATGGTCTCCATATCCAACCTTTTATCAACCAACCAAGACTAATAAAAATCCTTCAAATCAAAGCTCCCCATAAAGAGGCTTTTGGTATAAAAAAGTTGAAATACTCTTTGCATTTGTTAAATTGTTCTCTACATGACATTAATGTACATAATCCTATTACCAAAATAATCATACTATATGGAGGCTTCTCTCAACCCCTGTACTATATGAAGATTAGGTTATTCTCTTTATTGTTACACAAGGGAAATCATATTATGCTACATACACCTATTGTATTTACAAACATATTACAGATATGCATACTTACATTTTATAAACATTGCCCATATATGGGTCTTTTAAAAGTACACCTACATGATGTGACTAAAAAACATACATGTGTGTATATAAAATTTGTAATACAAACATTTCCCATATTATTGTGGGACTTAGACATATACAATATCAAATATAAAAATGTGTAATGAATTTGTCTATCCTAAGATGACTTAATGCACAATACCTAAAGCATAGTCAAAGGAAATAGATGTGATCACCATCCTATAAAAAACATAATTAACTATTGCATCTCTCAAATCTTCCCTGTATCTATCAAACTCCAATGTTAACTTAGAGATTTTCCATAATAAGAGATTATTTACAACTCACAAATTTGCAAGTAACTATAAGCAAATATCATATCAAATTGAGAAGAAAACTAAGAATTTTAAACCTATCTAAAGGTTCCTTTCACCATCTGAGTTTTCCCTGATTCATACCTCCATAACTCATCCAATTAAGTTAGTTTCTCCTAAAAATCTATCACAATAGAAAACTGAAATAGGATATAGTAAATATAAACCCTTCCAAACACAACTTTTATCAAAATTCCTTCCTAAATCAAAGTAGTTAGGAAATCCTTGAAATGTTTTTTGAAGAGTAACTAAGCATACCATAACTATGTTTATCAAAACCATTCAATTAAACCATTTAACCAATAAGGGATGTTCCCTCTTAACGTTTATCGTAACTAAATAGGAAGCGGTCTCATATTTTCATCTCTATCTCAATAAGACTTAGACAATCAATGTTATTTTTAAAATGATTTCAAAAATAATTTCAAACAAAGACATACTTTATTCCCAAAGCAAACTTAAACAATGGATTCAACCAAAAATGTACAAACATAATTATGTTTGAGAATAATATATACCTTTAAAGAAACTATGAGGTGTACTTGTTGAGTATTGGCTAGCATACTATAGGTATCTTAAACATATTTCTATTTCTTTCTACAAATCTTTAACAAAGTTGGGAAACATACCATTACTAATTTATGAACCAATTAAAGACTCAAAACACAAAGTGCAAAAACTTGTCCAATACTAAAGAATGTCTTGTTGCCATTTTCATATCTACCATGGAACTGATCTTTTCACTTATTCCTATAATCAAGGACATAGGCATCCATAAAATGATTAGTAATCCAAAATATAAAGACTAAACAATTGGTTAATAAGGACCAAAAATATTATGTCAATACCAATATTAAATCATACCATAACCATACCTCAATCCACCCTCTATGTAAGATTGATAATTGAACTTCAATTGATCCCTCTTGAAGATGCATTACTTAAGATGCCTTGCATTTTATCTGAATGCTTCCTAAGAAAGGTAGTTCCTTTCACAAAACCATCTCACACCTCAAGTGATAAAATGGTGTGCTCTTCATCTGTGTTGATCTTGCAAGGCTAGTGGTTCCAAAACCTTGGCTATCAAAAGCTTGTATTCTTCCAACAAATTGGAACACCTTCCGATTCCCCTTTTTCATTAGCCTCCCTACATGGTCAACTCAAATAGAAGAATCAAAACCAACAACTGATACTTAAAAAATCCAAATAGATATATATCACAACTAAAGCAAGTTCTTGCAATCACTTTCTTTGATACCAAATTTGATCCATAAACTGGGTAACACAACTTTTTGTAAATGGATACTAAAATTTTGAGAATGAATAAATTTATTATAAAAACTTTGACTATTCATTTCATGATTTAAAACTCCTTGTTATGTGTCATATTTTAACTTCCCATAATTTTTATTCCCATTAATTGATTCATGAGCATGAATTAATTATCCAAAAAATTTCAAAGATCGTCAAAATGTTAATAAGCTTGTTGAATAGGTTTCCATCTCAAAGTTGGAGTCTAGGCATAATGTGAACCTATTGGATTGAGTGTGAAAAAATGAATAAACTTATAATTTTTTTGAATATATTTGAATATTTAGATAGTCTCAAAATGTGAGTGAGATGTGGGAGGAAGTTTATATGAAGTTTGAACTCACTAAAAAAATGAGAAAGTGCTTAATGAGATCTATTGGGGTCACCTCAACATGACTATCCACAAACCCTTATTAAGGCCTAAGTCAAGTTCTAATGGATTGCAAAGTTTAATCCCTTAAGGATAAAACTTTTCCATGTCTAGATAGGTGGTAAATATCTCTCTAGGTACTCATAACTTAAAAAAAAATTCATAATGTATCATATCAAGCTAGCCTCCTTGAGTTCTCGTACAAGATTATTTTATCTGAGAGGCCTAATTTATTCATTTGAGTACTTGGAGGATAATTTGAATTGGATGGAATGACTATTTTACATGTTAGTGGTGCCTTTCTACTTAAACCTAGTGACATTGGTTTAAAGAATAGGGATCTATTCTTTATGAACAATCCTTAAGAATATTGACCACCTAAAACCCTACTAAAGCCTCTCTAAGAACCTGATGGAAGAGATAATCTCTACAAGAAACCAAAATGGATTGAAATTACCCATAGAAAACTTTTATGACCTATGTTTCCATCCTATTAATTTGAAAAAATAAGGTATTGGTACATGTGAGCTAATGTTATATGGAAAAGTGGCCTAAAAAGCCTTTTTTGAGTCATTTTTATAGGTTTTGACATCAATAAGTATTCCTAACTATGGGAAGGGATCCTAGATCCAAGGTAGGGGTTTTAATATCTTTATCAAGTCATTTTATGATCTTCCATAGTAATGGTGTACTCTACAAGTAGTCAACTAGGTCTCAATGAAGGAATATGACCAAGGGTGATCAAGAAGATAAGGTACAAACCTATTTCAAGGTTTTAGACTCAAAATATTATCAAAGAATATTAAATATAACCTAATGGAATATATGAAATATCTATAAGTTATGGATAAATATAAGACTATTCTTGACTCGTGAGACTACTTGAAGTTTCTATGCTACAATAGTTCTTTACATTCTTTCTTGACAAGTAAAGGTGAATATTATAGCTAAAAATTAATCTTTAAGGCTTAAATAAGATTACATAACGTGATGCAGTACTTCCATGAAGTAGGAATACATTATAGACATCTCTGAGACACAAAACTAGACCTTTTTTGAGTGATCAAATCCTAATAGTAAAGATTGTGGGATAAGAGGGGTTTAAAGTTCATGTTCAAATCTCACATGAAGGAGAAGCATTGAAATATGTGAGGATTAGAGTAGAAGGTCCTCAAGTATGCCAAGTGTCAAATGGAATATTTGTAACTTTCCTCAAAGATGCAAAGGTGTAACTCCATAGAGAGGGAGTTAGATCCAAGAAGTTCAGGT
The DNA here is from genome assembly GCA_037957365.1 of Torreya grandis. Taxonomy (NCBI): domain Eukaryota; kingdom Viridiplantae; phylum Streptophyta; class Pinopsida; order Cupressales; family Taxaceae; genus Torreya; species Torreya grandis. The sequence continues at coordinate 1,689,283 of JARHVA010003644.1, forward strand.
CTGCCAATATAGTTTTCTATGCCACTCTTCATAAAGAGTTTCATAAACACTTGGCTTAGAAGACTAAGAGGCAAGTTGAAAACACATTCTTAGTAAAATTTTTGTTGATTTACTTCTTCCTTTATATGATTTTATGATGATAGTTTCATAATGAACTCCTTCTACAGCCACCCTTTCTCTCTCTTTCCTCTTACTATAAGAGAATTCTTGAATGGAATTGTATAGCAACTTTTACTAGTTAGGGTGAAACCCTGAGAAATTTATACTTGAATACATCTTTAAATAATAAAATAATTTTATTTTACCTACTTACATGTTATATCATGTGTGAATTCATAAAGTTGTTGAGCTTGTCTAGTGAATAGTTATATTTCCTAACATGTTATCTATATTTGCCCATCATCATGTAGAAAAGATAGTTATTGCAGGTTGTTGTTAGTGTTCTCCCATGTATACATGGTTTATAAGTGGAATCACATCAATTTCATATTTACATTATAGTTTCTACCATTTTACATGTTTGTCATACATCTCTAGACCTCTTAATTAAATACTTATGAAAGAATCCTATCAAGGTTGTAGGTTGTGTGAAAGATATAAATTCTTTGTTTCAAATAGTGTATGTTCATTAAAATAGAGGAATCATTCTATCAGTGTGTCACCTCCCTAATTTAGTTTAATTTCATTACTCTCTCCCTTTTATATGAAAGTAATAGATTAGTGATAGTTTCAAGGTGATAGAATCAATGGATATAGACCTATATAGAGGTTCTCTTCAGCTATAAGGTCACCCACAACCTTTGAAAAGTCCCCATGCTATCACTTAAGTGAGGAAAATTGAACACCATCCTCAAGGGTGAAAATTTTGATGATAATAATAACCTCACATCATGTTCCATAGGGTGAGATCCCTCCATAAATTTTGACATCTTAGTCTTAAATAACTCTAGTCTCCTATTACCAGTTATGTAAGTACCTATAATTAGACTATAGGTAGCCCCTTTTTTAGAGTAAATGGAGCCCTATAGGTAATTTTTGTGATTCAAAACCTATGTTTCAACTCCCTTGACTATAATTTGATATCATAATGTCTTTCTCATCTCAAAAGAGCCTCTTTCTTGCAATTTTACCTCTATTGGGTTTCATAGTGATAAAAGACCATTTCAACTCAAAACATTGTAGAGAATATTGTCATTCTACATTAAGAGAATGCTCAAGATGGAAGACTCTATATAGTACCTTCACCTGACCAAACACCCTTCTTATGATGTCAATTCACTATCCTTATACTGTTATGAACCTGTGATATCTCTTTTCTTTAATTTATTCATTTAGTAGTTGTTATGAATGCATATGCTTTATAAGTCATCCCGTGAGAATTTTATTTTATCCCAAATTCATGTGAAGAAGTAGTTTATTAGATTAGAATTCATATATAAGTAAGTTTTGAGGCCATTGAAGGCATATGCTTTATAAGTCATCCCGTGAGAATTTTATTTTATCCCAAATTCATGTGAAGTAGTAGTTTATTAGATTAGAATTCATATATAAGTAAGTTTTGAGGCCATCGACGGCATCCATGAATTATTTGTATTGATTTTGTTCAAAGGAAGTTACCCCCTCAAAGTGGTCTATGATCAATATAATCCATTTAGTGCTTCTGATCATTTTATAATATTGTTATTTCATGCATTTTTTTCACTTATTGTAGGAGGATCATCTCATCTAGTATCAGATCACTTTCCAGGGCCACAAATTTTTTTATAGAAAATTTAAACTCTATTTTTCTACATAATTTCTTTACAGTATTTTTCTCAAAAATTCCTAACTCTATTTTGCATCATAATAATCTTTTTCAGATCAAGGTAAAACCTAACTGCATAATTGTGGGAAGTGCTTGGGTGAAATACCTAAAACTCATTATGAGGAGTACCATAAGAACCCTAAAGTAGCTGACCCATTGAGAGAACCTACCAATGAAATAGGAAATGACCCCTTCCTAATTAAGTAGTTCCCATGCATGAGGAAAACCAAGATCTATCCCTGAGAGATAAATCCATGGCCAAAATTTGGAGAGAGGTACTCGCTTAGATGACATTGGTGGCTAGAGTGATATCTTTAAACCCTTAGGCAACCATTAAAATTTGTGTTCCATTTCTATTAATTTCATAATATTACTAGAAGAGTATCAGAAATTCCAATAGGGTATCATAAAATCACCATAGCATATCTACACACTTGTTTCAACATATTCCCAATAGATGTGTTTTATAGAGCACAGTAACTAGCAAATAGAAATAGAAAAAAGTAAAAAAAATTCATTTCTTTCCAATATCTTTCCATTTATATCCCCTTTTATCCTTAAAATTTACTCAAACACCTAAAATTCCATTCCCTACATTTTCTTCATTGAGGTTCCATATCCCAATTCCACTCCTAATTCTTGTAAATTACAAATTTCCTTTTTTTGGGTTTTGACATAACTTTTATTTTTGTCTATTTGCCTTGAAATAATTCCACTGTGTTCATCATCTCATTCTACTCCTTTGTTCCTCTTTGACAAATTTTCTATTTTTTTCCATTTTCACTCCTAAAATTTCCCTTGCCTTCATCAATCATACACCCATGATGCAAAAGAAATTATTAAAATCCCTTTTACCCCTTCTATTTTTACCTAAATTCAAAACCTTCCTTATTAAATGTGTCTTAACTCTAGTTTTCCTATCCATTTCAAAAAAAACAACCTTTATTCAGGTCATGGTAGTAACCCACATAGGAGTAAAAACCATAGAGGATGAAATTGTCACCCTTAAGACCCACATCAAAGATCTTGATAAAAAAATCTTGGCCTCAGTCTTCAACATACCACCATGAACAACAGATGACATCTATAGTCTTCGTTAAACACTGCATTTTCTTCTTCCATCAAATATCATGGGTTGAAGCTTAATTTTCCTTGATTCAATGGTGCAAATCCAACAAGATAGATCTATCAGGCTAAAAAATATTTTAGTCTGCATAATACTTTTGATGCTAACAAGGTTTTGCTTTCATATTTTCACTTAAAACTTGAATCCCTTCAATGGTATCATTGGTATACTAAGGCTCATGATGAACCCATATGGACCAATTTATCCACCCTCATTTTGTAACAATTTAGACATACTACTTTTGATGACTTCACTGGAGCACTCACTAAACTTTTCCAAATAAGAATGGTGAGAGAATATCAAACTAAATTTGAAAAACTAGTTAATCATACAAAGGGATTGTCTGGTGAATTCTTCAAGAGTTGCTTTATCAGTGGATAGAAGGATGCAATTCAATCTGAGGTCAAAATGTTCTATCCCAACACGATGATGGAAGCCTTAGGGTTGACTAAGTTATTAGAGGACAATATCATAGATCAGTAGTGATTCAAATATAATTTTTTTCCATTCAAAAATACATCTCCATAATGATATCAAACAACACCAACCCCCAAAACCACTCCTATCAAGCATTTGACTAAAGTAGAGATGCAATCCTATAGAGAAAAAGGACTATGTTATAATTATGATGATAAATTCACTCAAGGACATCAATGTGTTGAGAAAAATCCCTACCTATTATATGTGAACTCTCCACTTGAAACTAAAGATTGGGAAGATGTTCAAGATATAACATATGATCTGGAAGAAGTTCAATTGATTGTGGAACCTATTTATCAAGAAGACCAACTAGAGATCTCTCTTTATACCTTATCAGGAGTCACCACCCCACAAACCATGTGGGTCATGGATTAATTCAAAAACCTCCCTCTCACAATACTCATTAATTTGGGTAGCACTCATAACTTCATTGACCTTGGGGTCACCAAATAGGCTAATTATTTTATCCATCCTTATTCTAATTTTGAAGTCATGATTGCTAATAAGAGCATGTTACCTTGCAAAAGGAAGTGTCATAATATATGTATCTCTATTTGAGATTATACCTTGCACTCCAACATGTTTTGTTTTGGGAGCCCAGTGGTTACACACACTTAGACCCATCTTATAGGATTTTTCTAAACTTTGGATGTAGTTTTTAGATAATGGACAAAAACACACATTGAAAGGTTTAAAACCCATATCTCTCATGATCATAAGTTCACATCACATGGAAATTCTTCTTGAGAAGAATTCACATTGTGTCATTACCTAGCTCCATTCCATTTAAATGCAACTCTCAACAGTCTGCATTACTCCTAACCTCCAAACCATTCTATAGAGGCATGTACATGTCTTTACCAAACCTGTGGGATTTCTACATTCATGGATAGATAACCACCGTATTCATCTCGTTTTGGGAAGTGTTTTTCCCAACATCAAACCTTATCTCTACCCATTTTAGCAAAAGATCAAGATTGAGATGCTCATTCGAGACTTATTGTAGCATGGCATTATTCACCCCAGTACCAGCACATATTCTTCCCCAATTCTCCTTGTCCAAAAAAAGATGGGTCATGTCACGTCTACATTGATTTTTATGCACTTCATCACCTCACAATCAAGGATAAGTTCCTAATCCCTATTATTGATGAGCTTCTTGATGAGCTTCATGGAGCTCACTTTTTCTCCAAGTTAGATATCCATTCTGGATATCACTAGATCTAGGTTCATGGGGATGATATCCTTAAGACAAATTTTTGCATGCATGATGGCCACTATGAGTTCTTGGTCATGATCTTTGGCCTCACTAGTGCTCCTTCTACATTCCAAGCATGGATGAATAAAATATTTCAGCCCTACCTAAGGAAATTCAATCTAGTCTTCTTTGATGATATCCTCATCTATGGTAAAACATGGTCTAAGCATCTCCAAAATTTGGAGCTCACATTGCAACTTATCTTTGACTATTATCTTTGTGAAAAATAGCCCAAATGTACCTTTGGCCAGGATGAAGTGGAGTATCTTGGGCATATTATTTCAGCCTAAGGGGTTCGATTGGATCTTGAAAAAGTAACTACTATGACAAATTGGTCGTATCCTCAGACACTCAAGATCCTCTATGTTTTTTTGGGGCTAACTAGATACTATCACAAGTTTTTTAATGATTATGAGAATATTACAACTCCACTAGCAGCTATGTTAAAAAAGGATGGTTTTACTTGGACATAAGATGTCGAGTGTGCATTTGAATCATTGAAATAAGCTATGTGTACTACACCTATTCTAACTATGCTAAATTTCACCAAGACCTTCACTATTGAGAGTGATGCTTACAACAATGAACTAGGTGTTGTTCTCCTCCAAGAAGGATGCACCATTGCATTCACCATCAAAGCCCTTTTTGGTAAGAATTTAGTGCTCTTTACTTATGAGAAAGAAATGATGGCCATTTTACATGTAGTAAAGAAGTGGCAACCATACCTATTAGGTAATCATTTTTGCATCAAAACTAATCACCATAGTCTAAAATATTTCCTGGAACAATGGGTCTTTACCCCATCACAACAAAAATGGGTTAGCAAAATCATGGGTTATGACTATGAGATAACTTATAATAAAGGTAAAGAAATATTGTGGTTGATGCTCTGTCTCACACATTTTTTGATCAAGCTTCTCTTTTAGCTATTTTCATACCTATTCTGAATTGGTTGGACACCGTACAATAGGTATATGTCAATGAATCCTCATTATCTCAAATCATTCAATAGCTGGCCACTAACCCCTTGGTTGACCACTTTATTCCTATTATGGTGCTTATCTATGATATAAGGGTCATCTGGTGCTTCACCAGAGTATAGATCTGAAGTAGGTTGTATTCTATGAAATCCATGTTTCTCCATTTGTAGGGCACTTAGGATTTCTCAAAACTTATGAGCAAGAATGACGTAACTTATTTTGAAAGGGAATGAAAAATGAAATTCAATAGATGGTGGTTGAATGTGATACCTTCCAATACAACAAGGGTGAAATAACACTCATCCCCAGGTTACTCAAACCCTTACCCATCCCTACCAATATTTGGATAGATATTTTTATGGATTTTATTGAGGGGCTACCTAAATCTAGAGAGAAAATGTTGATCTTGGTTGTGGTTGATTACCTCTCCAAATATAGTCATTTTTGTGCCCTCAACCATCCTTATTCTACCTCTATAGTTGCATAATTTTTTGTGGACTAGATTTTCCATCTTCAATGCATTCTTCATCCATTATCTTAGATAATGATGCAAAATTCACCATCTATTTTTGGACCAAACTATTTTGATATACTGACACTTACTTGAAGATGAGTTCTAGGTATCATCCATAAATAAATAGCCAGACTAAAATTATCAACAAATTCTTGGAAACTTTCCTCCATTGCTTCACCTCAGATCAACATCAATGGGAAAAGTGGCCCCCTCTCATCCAATGGTGGTATAATACCTCCTACCACACTTCAACAAAAATGACTCAATATGAAGTAGTCTAAGCCTCAGGGCCACACTTTCCCATTAATAATTGTCATTATGAAAGGTCACAATGTATAAAGTTTTCTTTTTGGGATTTTTGGGCATACACTATGATACTGATTCTTGAGGGGTCATCATGACCCCCATTTTGTAACTTGGTTGGATTCCCATCCTGACATAGACAAAATTTTGGGCATCGCATATCCTGTATATAGACTATACAACATCATTAAGCCCATTACATATAATAATTCCTAATCACTTCATTTCCCATGTAAATATCCCTATTAACATTACTATTCCTAGTTTATGATCTCTTTGATTAGATTGTGTGATTGTGTGTTTTGCTCTTTATGTAGATAGTGAAGTATTTTATTTTTTAAACTAGTTCTTATCACAAATTTATGTATAGTTTATCTCATCAATTTTCATTAGAATAAGGATGGTACAAGTGACTCCTAAATATGTGTTTGAGAAAGGTCATCTCTTAAACAAAGTTCCCCATGCATCTATAATAATTTGTCTTGGACTTATCATGTCCTTGGCACATAGCTAAGAGATACAATATTAAAAAGGATTACATACATCTTAATGCCTTCCAAAACCATTACCCTTCCTATTTTTTCCAACAACCTATTCACATTCCTATCCTAACCATTCCCCACCATAATTTTCCCTTAACTAAAGCCTAATCCTATCCCATCACCAACCTACCTCCATGGTGCAGGGGGATTTCTACTCCAATAAGTGAAGATAAAGTAAACCAAATAGGAGATTAATTTCTCCATAACATATCCAACCTGAGGGCATTCTCATGTAACTATCATAACATATCCATAAATATAATTACTCATAAACATGTACATTAAGAAATACATACATCCATAAACATCTCAAACCACATCATAAAACATTTAAAATACAATTCATGCCCCATATACACATACATATAGCATCATCCATGAAAATTAAAACATCCATAACATATCTACCTATCATCACATCATCAAATAAAATACCAAATTCATCCATCACAATACATAATATGCATCTAATCACACTAAGGAAAACATATCATCTACATCATACATCCACCATAACATATCCATAAATAAAAAAATCCATAACATTTAATTTAATCACATCATCCAAGTCTAAACAATACCAAGTGTTTTAACAATGCTTATGTAATCACATCCTCATCACATAAAAAGTAAAGATATCCCACATTAATATCAATAACAAAGTACAATGATATATATATATATATATATATATATATATATATATATATATATCACATATATATCATCCACATGGAATCCATATCAAAATATATAATATAATCACATGATCCCATGGGGAAAGAATGATCTAATAATACAAAAATACCCTATACATCTATACATCTCAACATCATGATTATGGCCCTGGTGGCCTTGGTGGCCTTAGAGGTCCTCACACTCCCTTATAAGTCTGCTAAATTTAATGAGATGTGTTGTCTTCAAAGGAAGATGTAAGGTGGCCTAGTGGTACTACCACCTCATATAAATTATAGTAAGACTATGCCTCACATGTGAGTAACATAATTTTTTGCATCACATCCATCATACCTTGCTCTCTCATCACCTAGTCAGCCTCATCTATGACCCTCTAAACCACCTCTACCTATCCTATCAATGTGTGAATGGGGCCCTAGAGCTATCTAATCTAACCCTAAAACCCTATAATCTAGGTATCCCTACTCTGGATCTAGGTTTTTAAAATAACTATTTGTGCCTGGGCCTGGGTAAGCTACACCACATATGCCTATAAATTTTCACATGTCTCTAAAGGACAATAATCTATCCCTGTACCTAGGATAACTATCTATCATGTTGTGACACCTAAGCCTATAATGCAGCCACTTAGCCCTATACCTAAGCTAACTGACCATCCCTCTGAGCTATCACATGCTAAAGTCAGGCCTATAGCTAGTCTTACTCTTATGTGATCCTTGCAATCTATGATATGTGTGCCTATATCTCACCTTATAGTTGGGTAAGTTGTGATTTCTCATCCTCTAATAAAGGCTACAAAGAAGGACCTACTTCACTACTAACACTTGCCCATCTCTTAGTTTGTACCTATGGTTGAATTGGTCCATGTACCTATACCTAAGCTTGAGGCCCCATCTACCCCACTACCACCATCTGAGCCCCATCCCCTCCATCCACATCTAAATCATCCTACCCATCAACACCATCATTCCCATCAACTCCATCATGTCTACCCTATGTTGGTACCTGCCTCCTCCATCTCAATCGAGCCTACACCTACAAGACCTTCCTCACTACCCCTTACTAAACCATAACCCAAGGCCATGTCAATATCACTAGTATCTAGGGTTTCCTCCATGCTGTATAGGCCATTATCACACCTAGATCTAGTATTAGAGTGTAAAAGTCCCACTAAATTGGGGCATTACTATCATAGTCCATACAAGCATCTGCTTTATCTACCAGCCTCTCCCACTATGGCCTCTCTCAATCACTATGTGTAAACAAATGCTTTAGACTGGGAACATCCTAGATAAAGCCAAACTGGATTTACACATGATCCAAGAAGTATCTATCGATGATCAAGTCTTATTGTCTCATCAAGTAATACTCTATGAGCATATACTGAGTAACTACCTCATCATCTCATCTAAATCATAGGCCCTTGTAGAACATCCATGTAACATGGTCTTAGTGAAAACTATCAAAAGCCTCTCTATAAAATCTCATATTGTCAGCATGTCCTAGTTTCACCCTTAATAGTATATACCAACCAAAGACTAATGGCTACTCTGAATGGCAAACTGTCAATGTCCACAATGTTAATTGGATAACAATGTTTTCCTAGATATAGATCTATAATAACAATGAAGGACCAAAAATAGTCTCTCCTTTATAAGCTCTTAGGTGAAGCTCTTTGTATAAATGTGCCAAGACAATAAGCCCCCATGTAAAAACCCAATGATCCTAAACCATGTCCACCACCACATCTCCCAAGCCTAAGTGAAACCACTAACTGTTCTTGTTCATTAAAAAAACATCATAAATAAGAGACGTCACCACCAACATTAGTCTATCTAACATCCTCTCATGTAAGCACCTATCAATGTCAATTCATTTGTCTTGCATCCCCACCTATGATCCCCCTCCTAGGTACTAAAATATTTGCATCAATGTATGTGAATGCCTATATATCCTATCTTTGCACATGGGTAGATGGAATATCCTATACACATCCTCTAGTGTCACAGTCATCTCCTTAATAATGAAATATAAAGTGATGGTCTTCGAATGCCAACAGTCCACCAATACTATGATTAAATCTTGATCAATTTGAATCAGGGGCATAATTGCCACATCATGTAAAATAATCAACTATAGCACCTTAAACTCCACCAGCATCAATCGATACATCTCATGGAGAACCTCTAGATGCTGCAATCATGTTGCCATCATGCCTAGATCCTCCTGCACCAATCACCATCCACCTCTCACCATCTCCATAATCAAAATACCTATCCTAACTCATATATCCTATCTATCTAAGACCCTTACAACCCTATCCGATCCTTAAGTCATTATTACCTATCTAAACCATCTAAATCAACCCCATCCTTACCTTATTAATCCCTCACCCCAAAATAACCCCTATCTCCTTAACACTCTGTAACTTAACATCTAATTAACTTAATTAACCTAATACATCCACTCCCTTCTAAACCCAACCCACCTACCCAACTATCTAATCCAATACCCTACATCATCCAAACTAACTCATTCAACCTAACACTTACCTATATTTTCCTAATCTTGACAAAATTGCTACTTGTGAAATGCCCTTAATCATGACTTTGACAAAACTACAACTCACTACTAGCGATATTACAAAATCATAACTTCATAAACATGGTATTACAATATCGTGGTTCCCTTATTATGGTATTGCAATACCACAACTAAGGACTTTCGATAATGCAATAACATGATTTGACCCTTCAAATCCTTAAATCATGAAGACAATATCATGACTGAGGGAAAAACCATTAGTCATGGTATTGTTGAGGTGATTTAGATGGAATTTATTTTTGCAAAAATCCATCTTAAAATGCATAAAAGCTAACAAAAATTCACAAAATAACTGAGCTAGAGGTTTGTTACTCACTGTAGATCTAACATTTACCTCTCTTTGGTGCTCTCGAATCCTCTCACCATGATGGGAATCTTAGTATAGTTGATCCATGGTTTCACCTTAGAACTCAAAACACAAGAAGTCAAAAGGTGCAAATGACCCAATTTTGACTCTTTTGTCCTATATGACCACCCCCATACACCCCTAGTAACCCATTACTCACATCAACTACTCCAAATATCATCCAATTGACTAATTTTCTTCATAGAATCACATTTAATAATATTTCAACATCATCTAAGGCACAAAATGTCCAACCCATTGTCTTTTACTTTGCCCTACATCAAGAACTACATCAGCCTAAGGTCTTTTAAGACTATGCAGGTAGCACTTGGTCTTAATATCATAGCCAGGGATAACTCAACCATTTTTCATCCCTCTTCACCATCCCATCCCTAGATTATCACTTGACAATCACTCATCATTTTTAAACATCAAATATTATTAAAAATAGTTATTTATCACCAATCAAAAATCATAATCAATATTATCCCATTTTCAAGCTTTCCCTAACATGTGTCCTTATTATGGGATTTATCACCAGCTTGAACCCATCTTATTTTAAGCAATTTTATCCTATCAATCAGGACACCCTCTAGACATTCATCATTTGTCTAGAACCCATCACTTTAGCTACTTTATCCCTTTCACTCTTGGGGAATCCAAATGGTCAATTGGGGCATCCCAACCCCATTAAGATCCCTATTTTATCCCACCCTAGTATTTTTATTCGAGTGACCATACGAGTTAGTTTCTCCTTGTATGATCCCTGGAGAGGGAATCTTATCCACTAACATCATCCATTAATTATATGTTTTTTATTTTAAATACCATTACTCCTTTCACTTTACCCCACTCATAATGCCCTTTCAAAGAGGGGGAAAATGTATGCATTAAATTATGCTCACCCCACTAATAAACTAATTTATGCTAATTTTGTCTAATTTCTATATTTCCTAGCTAAATTAATTAATATCCTAATAATCACCATCCCATTACTATATCCCATAAACCTTTATCCAATCTTAAAACTAATTAATCTCCCCATTAAACCTCTAATATATTCTATTACCTGTTAACCTACTCCCTAAACCAACTAGCCAATTTAAAATTCCTATTTATTCAACTACCACCCTAGCTACCCTACTACCCTAGCCATTCCTACATCCTTACAAATCCTAAGCCTCATTAATTACCATATAATCCCCCAATTATCTCCTAAGCTAATTAAGAAACCTCTAGAACTAGAGAAGCTCCTCCAAAGTTCTAGAAGTCTCTAAACTAGAGACTTCCAAATAATTTTAAATTTCCCTAAAATTCCCTCCACCATCCTGTAAAAATCCATGTTTGGGCCATGGCCAAGATAACTAGAAAGCCATCAAGCCCTCATATTTATATGATATTGCATCCATAAAATATATCTATCACTCATTTAAGCCATTACCAATCTCATCCAACCATTAAAAGCCATTGTAAAAAGACTTAGCAAGCAATCCAATAATTTAAGTTTTTGGCCATCAAATAATCTAATTACAAATCCTAGAATTGAGTTATAAGGAGGTAAAAATTATGGTGAGCATGTTATTATTATTATTCTAATTTTCCTCTTTTATCTATTCTTATTGGGTATAGCCTTGCCTCGTCTGTACAATCTTGATGCTCCCATACCAAGCTAGTCCAATATTCACTACGCTCAATCTCGTAGACCATAAGTATCTATCCAACCTCATCAACTCAACTCATGTTACATATAGAATTATTTCCATAGACATAGTTAGGATATAGAAATAGTTATCTCTCACATCAGAGAGATTGGTTAGTGGTGCCATGTCTAGGAAACCCCCTATAGAAATAGATGGCAACTTTTGAGATAGAGGTGTGAGCGACAGGTCTATCTCTAGTTGCCACCCTCTAGTTATATCCATATCCATCTCCATCTCTATATATTTTAGGTTTTTTTATTACCAAGTTTATTAATATTGCTTGAATCTAAAATTTGGTGCACAATTTTTAATTCATCTATTTGTATTAGGAAATAAGAAATATGTAGTGTCTTTGGGAAGCATATTGTATTGTTCAAGAGAGATTCCCATATTTTATTTATATGTAGTTTAGATTTTTATATTTATTAGTGTATTTATCAATATTCCCAGTTGGGGATATTTCAGTGGTATCAGAGCATAGTGTATCTTGCAAGCATATTAGGAAGCTAACCCATATTGTAAATATTCATTTATAATGGGTATTATAGACGAACAACAAAATATTTGTTAGATTTTTAAATACTTGGCTAGATAATGACAAAAAGTGGCTCAGTTGATGATTCAAATGATGCAAAATCATAATGGAAATGATGGAAACAATGAAAACCATGGAGAGGATAGGACAACAAATAGACCTCTAATCATTGATCTCTTAGAGGTATAACCAAGGGGACAAGTAGGATAGTGAGAAGATGGTGACATTTTTTAGGATATTTAGGGAATATCAATCATTAGGTGATGAATTTCATGCATCTACGCCCTTAGTAGCCTTTTTTTAGGTGAAGTACAAGAATAGGCCCAAAGGAGTTAAGAGATAAGGACTTAATCAAGAGTTACAGCATAGAATAAGTTATCCATTCCCATTTATGATGGTTCCAAAAAAATTAGTGCACATTCATGGTTTAAAAAGTTATACAATATTTTTATTGTAATCCCATAATAGAGACATAAGCCATTAAGTATGCCACACTTCATTTAGATGGGAAGGCTCATGAGTGGTGGTACTAGGGTTTGGTGACCTTAGGACATGGAAGTATCATTTCTTATTCAAATTTAATATAGAGATTAATTTATAGGTTTGATAAGAAGGATATGGATTTTTCATCACCTCATAAAAATAAATTTTAGATAAAATATTTCCCTTCTAATAAATATTTTCGAAAGGAGTTGCCCAAGATAACAAATGTGGTTACAAAGGCAAGGAATGAGCTCAGAAGGAAAGAGTTATGTTTCTCATGTAGGGAACCTTAGGATCTTGGACATAGATGCCTTGGGGAAGGAAAGGTACATCACATTGAGGTCACTTATGACATAGAGGAGGAGGAGGAGAAAGGAGACTCTAGCTCTGATAGTGATTAGGGTGAAGAGCTGGTAGAATAAGAGGAGATAGTTATAGGTGAACCAATAGATGGGACTATTTCTTCTCTTTTATATATTCCTAATTATAATCCATTCAAGGAGAGAGGAATTCTATAGGGTCATCAAGTGAATGAGCTCATTGTTAATGGGAATACCCATAACTTTCTTGATGAAGAGTGGTCTTTAGGTGGAGGATTTTTTGGGATCCAGTGTGATGGTTATAGATGAATTCACCATGACATGTACTAATCAAGTATCACACATCATGATGATAAGTGTGTGGGAAAGTCAAAATGATGTTGGGACATTCTTTGAGGCATGTGGGCACATGGGTGAATGATAAAAATATTCCCATCCTTGTTACCCCTTCACATGGGTGAAAGAGGCACCATTATGAAAGAATGAGAGATGGTGACTCTATCAAAAGTTGGTTATTTGATTTTGAATCTTGCACACAGATAAGCTTATCACTCTTTGAAATTTATCCCCACCATGTGAAGTGTTATGCCCCATTTTCCTTCTCTCATTTATTCTTCCATTTCTCCTTCTTCATTGTAAATATTATAAGTATGAGCTCCTCCCCTTTAAAAGATATATTTTACATATGATAACCCCCTCTGCCGCCCCCCCCCCCCACCCAGATCCATTTTTGTAAGCTTGAGCTTTTGGTTCAACTACATCTCTTATATGGATGAAAAGTCATTGAAGACAAGATCAAAGGATGAAACCCCTTTAGTTCAGTAGGAAAAACTCATTCAAATATTGTGAAGGTGCTTTCAAGAAGATTCAGATTCCTAGTGTGTAGACTGTGTTGTTTGTTGGTCTTTTAGTGAAGTTGTGTGAAGTTCATCCATTTTGTGTTGAGTTTGCAGGTTTATACATCAAATGAGTTTATGTTTATTCTTAGTATTTTAGGTGTTGTGTTCAGCATCTCATTTTAAGATGTGTGAGTATTTGTGGTCTTGCATTATTGTAAGTGTTACCATATATATAAGCATTTTAATCATTCTATGTAAGATCTATTATTTAAGAATATCATCCCAAATGATATTATTTGTAATTCAGCTATTTGTATTAGGAAAATAGAAATTTGTAATCTCTTTGGGAAGTATATTGTGTTGTTCAAGGGAGATTCTAATATTTTATTTATATGTAGTTTGTAGTTTTATATTTATGAGTGTATTTAGAAACATTCCCATTTGGATATATTTTGTATGATCCCTTAGTTCTCTCTCCACCCATAGTGGAGGAGCCCACCCACTCACCTTATATGGCTGAGTCATCATGCACTCAACTCGCCTATTTATAGGTCTCTCCTCCAATGCATTCCATGGTAGAGTGAAAGTTATTGCTTAGTATAAAAGTTTTTCTAATGTAGTGTTAAATAGGTTGTTTAGGTTGTAATCCATCTATTATTGCACCATATAGTCTGTTAAGCCTTTGATCTTGGGTGTGTGCTAACAGGATTTTTGTAAGCTTTGTATAGAAACCTTCTTTACTAATACATGATATTGTAATTTGTACTCTCATTGTGATATTTGGTTTCAATAGTTGTGTGTGTTCGCTCTACATTCATTCGTCTTGGACGTCTAATTCTGGACAATTCTCACAAAATATTTTCTACTCTAACTTTATTTATTCATATAGATATAAGTATAACACATTCATTACATTCCACAGATCTATTTAGTTTAGAATCTACTCTTTATCTCTATACTTTATCTCATTATATATTCCACTTATTTCTCTTGTTACTTTCTCTTTTTATTATTATATTCTTTTCCTTTTATTTCTCTTCCATGCCATTTTACATCATTATACATCCTTTTAAATTAAAAGGTTACAACTCTTCATTAATAGTTACTTTTGGTAACCATTGGTTTATACTTATTTACCTTCTTAAGTAATAATTAAGTAATATTCACATGTACACCATCATATATATGAATTTTATTTATATAAAATATAGTATATAATTCATCCAAGTGTCTGACACATGTTGTGAATCATTATGATTGTAGCCTTAGTGGTGTAATGATGTATGATTTTAGCTCTATAATGTATCATTTTGCTTATACTTTTATTAAAGAATGTTGCCAACAGGGATGAAATATTTTGAATTCAAAAATTCAGAAGTAGTGTGATATATCTTACAACTCTATAGTAAAATTCATATTTCAACATGTTTACCAATATTGCACATTTATACCCTCCACTTTCATTGGTTTCTTATAATGTAGATTTGAGCTTGTTTCGTAATTGTTACTCTATCAATCCCTTCACTTCCATTGATTTGATAAAAATGAGATAGTTAATAAAGATTACAAGGAGATCTATTAGAAATTTATTAGTGATTTCATGGAGGTGTCCTAGTAAGTGGATGAAGTGCCTTGATATCCTAAGTAAAAATGACAAAGTGTGCAATGTGCTTGTCCTCGTGTGCTTAAAGGAAGCTTGGTTGATCTTCAGTTTGGTTTGATTAGAGTTGTTCAAGGATGAGGATGGTGATTTTATCATGTGCAAGGTGTCCTATTAGTTATCAAGGATGATTGGAGAGCTTATGTGCATAAGTAGAATTCATCTGGTAGTCTATAGTTTTCATCTAGATAATTTGGGTTTAGTAGCAAAAAATTTGAGTATGCAGTTTGTTGACATCATTATTGCCACATGTGGATGAGTTAGGGTAATTTGGTCATACTATTATGATCAAATTTTTACCTAGTTTCTATGCACTAAATCCTAGGTCATTCACCTAAGTGCAGTCAAAGATATGCAAGTGCAAAGTTGGGCTCCCAAGCATTTTGACAGTGTTTTCTCATACTTAGCCAAATTTATTATGGGGCAAGAAGAGTTGAGTAAGCATATTGATGAAATTATAACACACACATGTGGACATTTTATGATAAGGTGATCATATGGGTTTGTTAAGTTTTATGCCTAGTTTATTTGTGCCAAATTTTTAGGTCATGTGATGTAGCAAAACAAAAGTTATGCATGTTCAAAGTTGGTCTCCTAGATAAGTTCTAAGATGGCTCTCTGATAGAATATTTTGAGAAGGCATTTAATGGTGGTATATCTCACTCATGTGAAGGTTCTAGGAGATGCTTAGTATATGGATGGATTCTCCTATGTGAGGAGATCATCTGGTCCAAATTTGAGATCATTCATCAAAGCATAACAAAAGTTATTAAGGTCCAAATTTGGCCTTCCACATAGATTATAGTGGTCCCCATAGTCAAATTTGCACATGTTAAAGTTTGAGCAAGATTGACGGAGCACATTTTCTCCAAGAAGTCAGAAAGTAGTGAGATGAGGATAGCTGCATGATGTTTAACGATGAGTAGAGATAAAGATCAATCTTCTTCTAAGGATCAATGGTGAGTGGGAGATCATATAGATAGAGATCAAAGGTGTGTATTAAAGTCAAGAGGACAAATTTATAGTTGTCTAGAATTGTTAAAGTGAAGACAATATTGAAGAGCTCGATGGAGCACATGGATTCAACATTGTGAGATTACACAAGATGAGGCCAAAGTGATTGAGGTTTATGTTTGAGCATTGGTGCATATGCATTAAAGCTAAGATAAGATTGATGGTGCATATTTTATCTGAGTGGTGAGGACATGAGATATGATCTTAGTGTTCAAAGTTTAACTGTGATTGTTGACATTTAAATATTTGAATTTTAATAAAGGGAAAAACAAGTATGTGTATTTTGGCTATAACTTTTGATCTAGGATGAATTTGATCATGTTGTAAAAAGAAAAGAGAAGAGGACTCCATGGCACATCTGATGAACCTGATTTTAAGATATGGAATTATGTACAGTCAAATATATTAAGGTTAAAATATTTACTATGTGTCCATACTTATTTTTCAAGTTATCCGAGAAGCTTGTTTGAGCTTATGTAGATGTTGCTTTGATGTTTCATGGTTAATTAGATATTAGGGAGTGTTGTAGACTCCATAAGGATGCTCTATGTGCATTATGAAGGATTTACCAATTGTATGTTGCAAAAACAAAGGCTTAAAAGGTGACCGTGTGTTTGCTCATAATGACTATGTGCACAGAATATTGTTTCAGTGTTTTATGCTTAAGTAGAAGGGTATTATGATGGATATGGACACTTAAGGGGTACCTATAAATCATGGAAAATGGGTCCATGATTTTGGAAAGTGTTCTTGTGTTTTTATTATGTTCAAAGAAGTGTCAAAGAGTTGAATGGGTATCCATAGGACCTAAAAGTGACTTAGGCCTATTTGAAACTGGATTGGGCTTAAGTGTGACCCATGTGATATGCCTAAAGGGTGAAGGCATGTATTTTTGTTGACAAGGAAAGATTTTGGTGTTATTAATTCATGGGTACTCTATATATATTGAAACCAAATGTGTTGGTTTTTAGACTTGTATGTGTGACGTGGAAGAATTCTACAAGGTGGATGTGAGAGTTGTGAAGTGAAGGATATGTAGTGTGCTTGTTGGTTGAGTTAATGAGTAGAATAGTTTTTTGATTGTGTGTATGACCTGTAGGTCATGTTCCTGATGTCATAATAGTTCTCTTACAATTTGAGGATATGCGAAGAGGTTTGAGTGTGCATATGAGGACAGATTGAGTAAAGAAGGAAAGAGATTATGACATGCCTATGTGAGAGATCTATTTGAGATAGAGAGTGTTTGTGTAGATGCTAAAAAATACATATCCATCATCAGGGGTTGAAGACATAATTTCTAAGGTGGAGGTGTTCAAAGGAGGGTCCAAAGGACTTGGTCTTTCTTAGGGGTAGTTTCTCCTTATGAAATAGGTGTTTTATTAAATACCTTTGGTTAGGAGGATATGATCAATTTTTGTTGGTCTAAAGGAGTTGATCAGTCTCTTGCTTGTAATTTATTATAGGAAAGTAGTCCATTTGTGTTGTAAGCTTGAGAGTGGGTTTTATTCTCCCTGAGGGATTTCCATAGGAACTATGTGTTATGTGTTTGATCTTGTGTATGCATTAAATGTATGAGCTCTCTTATTAATGTTTCTTGATCAAGTTGATATATGTTGATTGGTTACTAGTTTAAAGGACTACAAATAAAATTGAAATATCTAGGCTCATTGATTTACCTACCTCGTCTCAGTGATTGTACCTTTAATAATTGGTATCAGATCAAGTCCTTTGGTAAAGGATTAAGATCTTTAAGGTGATCCAAGGTATAATATGGGTAGCCATCAAGGAGGTTTCTCAACTAAGCAAGCATCAATATTTAATGGATCCAATTATGCATTTTGAAGTGCTAGGATGAGACATACATTATGAATCTAGGGTTTGATGTTTGGCAATCTATTGTAGATGGATATGTTACTCCTACTATACCTCCATCTAGTACTGCAGATAAGAAATTGTTTGAGATCAATTCCAAGGCAATGAATGCCATCACCTATGAATTTACAAAAATTGAGTTTAATAAGGTAATCCATTGTAATTCTACTAAAGAGATATGGGACAAAATGTAGATCATTTATGAAAGAGATTCAAAGGTCAAGCTTGCTGAGTTTTACAATCACAGAAGGCAACTTGAAATTCTTAAGATGAACGAAGAAGATTTTATGGCATCCTTTCTGTAGAGAGTTGATGAGATTGTGAACATCACCAGATATTTTGGAGAAAACCTTGAAGAGGCTATTGTTGTTCAAAAAGTATTAAGGTCTCTATCCTACAGGTTTGATTTGAAAGTATTTGCTATAAAAGAGAGTCATGACCTTACTCATTTGAAGATGGTCAATTGCATGGTACCCTTACTGCCTATGAGATGAGGAAGAATGGTGATATACCACTAAAAAATGAAGCAACTTTTAAGACTAAAATGAAGACAAGGAAGAAGTTTCAAGGTAAGAAACTCAAAGAGGATGAGATTCCTGATATAGATGAGGATGAACTAATTACTTTGATTTCAAGGAAATTGAGAACAGGTTTAGGCAAGTATAAAGGTAAGCTACCCCTCAAATGCTTCAATGGTGGTGAGATAGGACATTTTGCTAATAAGTGCCCTTATAAGTATAATAAGAATGATGATGAAGAGCATGATCAAGGACATGATGATGGCAAGAGATATTTCACATCTAATAAAAGCAAGAAGAGATTTAGAAGGTTTGATAACAAGAAGTACTTCAAGGAAAAAAAGAGTCTCTACACCAAAGAAGATTGCAACTCATCAAATGAGAGTGAAGATAGTGACTCAGAGTATGATCATGAAGATGATGGTCCTATTGAAGATAGAGCCCTTTTCATGGCTGAGGAAGGAAGTTGCTCACAGGAAAAGGAGTCTACTTGGAGTGATTCAAAATAAGATAAAGATGAGGTGGACTTTGAGACTGCATTGACTAATGCTTATTAAGAATTGAAGATTGAAAAGAAAATCAATAAGAAGATGAAATCTAAACACAAGGACTTTGAGGAACAATTCAATGTGTTTGAGGTAAGAATGGATGAAGATGCCAAGGAGCATAAAGATATGGTCAAATATCTCAGTTGTCAATTGGAAGTCTTGTCTACAAGCCTAAAATCTAAATAAGATGAATGTGTAAGGTATGTAATTAAAAATGTGTCATTAAAATCTGAGTTGGAGAAGATGTCTAGTAAGGTAATATCATTTGTGAGAGTTGAAAAAAGCTCAAGTGATCTAGACACCATTCTAAATGATCAAAAGCATGAAAGTGATAAGACTAGTCTTGGATACAAAGAAGAACCAGAGACTGCAATTAAAGACAAGATGAAGACTATTATGAATAAGGACAATCAGCCTTTGAAGATAAATCATCAGACAAGGAATGAAGGTGATATAAAAATGAATACAAAATAGATCAAACAACCAAATGCCATGAAGTATATAAATTTCAATGGTTATTGATATACTTGTAATAAGTTTGGGCATAGAGCTAGAGAATGTAAAAGACATGTTAAGAATGAATTTGCATAGAACTATGATGGGGGCCATTAGTCAAAAGGTGTGAGAAAGGTTGAGTGCTTCAACTATCATGATATATGACACTTTGAAAAACATTTTCCATTTGAGGTAAGACAAGCTAAGCTTCCATCAAGGTGTATGGTTTTCTATAGCTGTGAACAGAGAGGTCACATTGCTAGATTTTGCAAGCAAAGGCCTACAAGACAGAATAAGTTTTATTAGGGTCCTAGAGTGCAAGACAAAATAAGTTTTATTAGGGTCCTAGAGTGCAAGACAAAAGGCAAGTGAACTCATAGATACTAAAGGTGATAAGTAAGAATTATGATGAGTCTGTAGGTCCAAGTATTCTATTTGTTATGGTGGAGAATGTTACATATGTTAAAGAGTGCCAAGAGCTCTCATTTGTTGCTCACGTTGAGAATAAAGAGACCAAGCTCAAGGAGAAGACCAAGGTACTGGTTGAGGCTAGTTTTGAGGTAAGTATGGATCCAAGTGAACATCTTTTTGTTGTTTAGCAAGCATCATGCAAAGAACATCAATTATCTGTACCTAGTGATGAGGTTCCAAGCTATAAGGTTGATTCTTCAAATGAAAAGGTATGCCAAGATTTCATAGTTACTCCATGTGTTATCCAATCTATCTTTGAAGAAAAGGAGAGTGATATACAAGAAGAACTAATTGTCATAGTTCAGACTAAGAAGAAGAATAAGAAGAAGAACAAGAGCAAGAAGTCTTATAGCTACAAGATGATTCTAGTGGTTATTGAGGAGACGTGGGCCACTCTTGGTTTCATTTTGTTTTAGAACATTGTGGTGTAAAGGATGTCTCTATCTATGCTTCTTAAGACACTCCTTTCAATGGAGAAGCAAGTGTTGTTGTGTTGTTCTTGAAATGGTCCTAGAAGACTATAGTTGAGTGTTCTTAGTTGGAATGGGTATGTCCAAGTGAAAAATACATTGAGGTGATGTCATGATGTTGATAATTGTATATGGGGACGTCTGTAAGGTCAGATTGAAGGTTCCCAGATGCCAAAGGAGGATTTATGATTTGTCAAGATAATATTTTTGATTATAAAGGTCTATTGACCTTATTTTAGTATGTTGCAAGTGGTTTTGTGATTTGAAGGTATGTTGAAATCAATTTGGAGATTTTTGTTAGCTCTCAAGTTTCCAATTTGTGCTTAAGAGCTTGCAGGTCATAAAATGGGTTATAAGAAGTCAAGGTTCCTAATGGTGTGAAAGCTCAAATTTTGGTCCAAAAGCGTGTACTGGTTGTCTCCAAGTATACAAGAAGTTTCAGAGGTGGATGTTGACTAGAAGGTGATGTGTTGACCTTGTTTGTTTTTGAGATTCTAGGGTTTTGAGTTCTGCTAGAAAAGTGGTCGGGTTTATGAGTTGAGGTCTGAGGCTTCTTAATATGTTGAATGGGCCAAATGGGTTGTCAAATCAAGCTTCACAGAGATTTGAAGGTTTGCGGTTTTTAAATTATTCTTGTTTTTGTCAAGATAGAGGGTTAATTGGCTAGCAAGTTTGTGAAGAAAGTATGTCGCAGAGGATAAGCTAGTTGTTGAGAATTGGTGTGCTCAAGGGGGCATATGAGAGTGCTCTAGATATGAAGTTTCAGGTCTTGAAATTGTGTCTACTAAAATTGTGCGCTCTACAAGTTCCAGGGAGGGCTACAAGGAGGCTACAAGGACTGCAATTGAAATTGAAATATCTGGGCTCACTGATTCACACACACACCCCCCCCCCCCCCCTCAGTGATTGTACCTCTAACAAGATCTACATTAGTCGAGATCATGTTGTGCCCTCCTCTTGTATTGTTTTCCCAGTTGAGGAGAATGAGAATAGTAGGGTAGTGTATAAAATGAATATCTCACAAAAATTTAAATACTTGTAACACGTGCCTTGGGATGGGATTTGCATCTTGCAAGCATGTACTAGATATATAACTAGGAGTTATGTCTCCAAAATACAAAGCTTTTTTCATGGTACAAATTTATGACATGAAGACATAATAACAATTCAAAATGTGTACCGATACTACCCCTCAATCATACCAACTACAAAGATAAATCCCTTGAAAATGAATTAACTATACAAATACACAAATCATAAAGCAATCCTTTACCGAATAACATTAATAATATCGATCGATAAAATTTGACTTTTTATACAATCTCAAAAACTTCTAAACTTGAAGAACCTTTGCATATCTCCTTTTTTTTTTTTTCCAACACTATACATCAAATACAAGCTCACTCATATATTTAAATTGGAAAAAAATATATAAACCACATATTTTATATCAATATAATTTCAACAAGATGTAACTAACTTCTTTTATTTTATTTTAATAAAACTAACTTTTGTTTATGCTTGTGCCCATTACAACTTACGTGGACAATGTGTCACGGATTAGCCCTATATAAACCATACATAGACGACAAGGTTTGAGTCAATGTGAAAAGGAAAACGAAAGTCGCAGCAAGCACGGATATTGTTGTACGCCATGACCGTGGAAAACGGATCATAAAAAACTCGATCAATTTAGCCCTCCATCTGCATTTATAACACTCCATTATCTGTTCCTTGAAGGATTTGAGCGGCTGAAGGGAAGAAATGGACATGCCCTTGCACAGGTTCTCCCACAACTGAGCCACCTGCGCATCGTTTCCCACATCGATATAAAAAACCCCTGCCATCCTCAGGAGAGTCGCATCGTGCTCTGTGTGAATCAAACTTCTCATGAAACCAACGTAGCAAGAGACAACCTGAAATTCCGTTGGCAGAAACATCTCCATTGCCATCAGGTTTCTCACAACCGTTTCAGTGTTTTCGGATATCATTATTACCGGAATGTAAAGAGTAGATGTTTCCTTGTCAAATCTCAGGGCCATGCCGCCATCTCCAACATAAGGACGGATGCACATTCCAGCTTTGCTTAATCTCGATGCCGAAGGAAGAACTTGATTAGACCGTGATTCTACAGTTGATGATGAGGAAAAAGCGGCCGAGTTTGCCCCAGAAAAAAAATACAGGGTTAACGCATGCAAGAAACCTAAAAAATGATACCGACCTGTAAACGGCGAATCCTGCTCAAATCGTGAGGGCTGCAGATATTTGAAAGGGAAAAATGTGGAAGCCGCGTTTAAGAGCAAGTGGAAGAGCCTGGTTTGTGCGTCTTTTTCAGAGCCAGTCTCAAATTCTAATATTTTGGCCATGACGAACAGGGGAATTTGATTTTCCAGCTTGACAATGTCTGTCAGTGCCCCGAACCCGACGGATTTAATCCTCTTCTCATCGAAATACATACAGTCAGATGAATCGAACTGATCTCTGCCGGTGAGGGTTCTGAGAAGCTCCAATAGAAAAGACGCGTCTAAGAGCATCATCCACGCTAGGGTTTCAGAATTGCAGTCGATGAATTTCTGGTAACTTTCTCTGATTTGGCTGTCCATTTTCTGAATCTCTGCGACGATGAAATTGACGTCTCTGGATGTTTCTCCGGGGATTCTTTTAATCACTCTCTGTAAGGCGCTAAGCTTGTGGCAGTCCATGTCGGGAAGTTGTCTGTTGCGATGGAAGGAAGGTCCGATGGAAACCACTTTAGGAAGATATGCATCGCGGTTGAAGTCGATGAGAATGTTGGGAACGCTGAAAATGGGCGGAGTTGGGGGCCGTTGAAAAAGATGTTTAGCGTGAAGGCTCTGTTTGATTCGAATCAGCCATTCGCCTTCGTTGATGGATGCAGTGCCCTCTGAATGATGGGATTCGCAGGGCGACTCACTCACACGGAAAGTGTTCGCCATATATTTTCAGGATTTTCGAGTTTAATTTAACGCTAGATATGGAAATCGATTCACCAAAGGCGGCTGGGCTCGAGTGAACCAGTGGAAGTCCAGATGGCCTTTATATGAGAGGTAGGGGAAGGGAACACGCCACCAAAGTCAAGAAACTTACTTTTCACAAAGAAATATAATGTATGCGGCTCTCAATGAACCAAATCCCTCTCAATGATTTCGGGTTGTAATCCCTTCCCAAAAATTAAAAAAATAAATTATAGATAATTAGTAACTAAATTAACAATTCTTTTCTAACATTGTCTAAAGTATAATTAGTAGTTAAAGTTGTAAGTTATATTTCCGGATATAATTTTTTGATTTGGTAGAGTGGGGTTTTGTAAAGCGAATGAGTGTAAATTGACATTTATATTTCATTCTAAATTCATGATCATTGATCTTGTCTTATCTTTCGTGCACAAAGGGTTAAATAATAACACTCTCATATTTATGGTGGAAGTTGTATGCACCTAAATCTACCCGCTTCCTTCAACGTCACTAATATCACTATTAATCGACACTAATTTCACCTATCCCTCTAATTTATCCCATTTTATCTAATATCCCCCTTCATTATTTTTCATTTACTAACTTTATTCTATCCCACTTCATTAATCCTCCTAAATCTCCATTATTCCATCCTAATCTATCTTATCCATTATTTTGGGAATTTTAAATTATCAAACCCCCCCTACCTATCTATTCTTAGGGTTTTCTAAAAGCCTTCCCTCACCCCCAAATTCTCTAGAGTCTCCTAATCACCTATCTAATCTATCCTTAATCATGCTTAACCCTCCCAAAGAGATTCTAGAGGTTTTTACCTCTAAGACCTTCTATGCTCTAGAACCCTCCAAGGAATTTAAAATTTCTTGGATAATCCTCCACCATAGATCTCGACAATCTAATTTTGAATTCTAACCATTTATTCTTCCTTCTATATTCTATATAAATAACTCCACTCCTCCATGGAAAACCAATAGAGGAATCCATAAAGTCTTCATGTTTCATATGATCAACTAACAATCACAAGCATCCATTGTATCCATAATCCATGATCGAGTAACATAATGTCAAAATTCAGAGTCCATAGCAATCAACTATCCATTTGAACATCTTGGAAGAAGGCTAGCCGAATAAGAGTTTGGTAAGGTTTTATCTTATAATTTTGATTTGTTTCCATAATCCTTCATACTTAGTAGTTTCTTATTTTGAGTTTTAAATTGCATGTATATGGTGATTTAATCCATTGTAATCAAAATTCACACTACATTTTGGCAACCACGGTAGGAATTTACTTCTTAAACTAACCTCTCAAGCTTGCTAGAAGTGATTTGGAAGCTTGCAGAACTAATTAGACGTAAATTGAGCACTAGATTTTGAGAGAACCATCACATACAAGAGACTCACAATTTTGCACTGGTATTTGTGGTCTTAAAGTAACGGTTTTGTAGGTCGAATTACAATTGTGTGATAGTTTAGTCTTAACTACTAAAGGTTTAGGTTTTTTCTTGCAGGGATTTTATCTTTAGTTCAAAATCACTACTTCAAAAGTATCAGTTTTGCTCTACTAATCACGATTTTATAGGTCAAGTCATGGTTTTATAGGGTTTACTAGTTGGAGTAATATTTTTGTCTTTTGTTTGTTACTAGCCTTTCTGCAGGTTATATTATTCTGTCTGAGAGTGTCTTTATCTTCTATGTGTAGGAAGAAAGCAAGTTGTCTCGAGAAACTAAGTTTATATGTATTGAAGTGCAATATCTTAACATTCAGAGTAGCAACCTTGACCTGGTAATAGCAATTTTGCAGGTGGAGTCACAATTTTGCCAAGTTTTTGGTTTGTTTTATATTCTTATTTCTCATCTATCACTGAATTCTTTGCAAGTTATTATTGTTCTGTTTGTCTTGCCTGGAAAGGGTCTTTTATCTCTTATGTGAAGGGAAAGTAAGAATTAATCAATCATTTGACCATCCATACGTAAACAATAATATTGAAACTTTCTTGTTCATGATTTTACCCTAGTAATCATGGTATTACCTTCATGAATTACAGTATTGCCTTTCTTAACTAAACTGAGGAAATTTTGGTCTGTCAATTTTTGATTTTTGAACAAGGATTTCTCAGTGTATGTTAAACAGTTATAAGTCATCCTTAATAAGCCAAAGCTATCTCTTTTACATCTTGATTATTTTAGAATTTGATCATTTTTACCTAACTATGTGCTTGAAATGGATATTTTGAGTTTGTTGTGTGTACAGGGAAATAGGTAGAAGAGAAAGAGCAAAGAAAGCACATGTCAAAACAAACATTCATATATCAAGACCCCTTGTAGCAAAAACATGATTTTTTAATTTACGTTCTTACTTTGTTATCTATAATTTTGTAGTTACAGTAGTGGTTTTGTGTTTAAGCAAAAATAGGGTGCAATCTAAGTTATTTGTTTGATCTTCTAACTAACCATTAGAGTAAATAATTTTATCATTATGTCTGCACATTAGCATATATATCATCTAAGAGAAATCTTTCATAAAAAATCTTATAGTATAGTCCAAAAATTTATCATAAGCTAGTTGCTAAAAGTTTTATTGGGTAACCTGTGTATTCTGAAGCTTAAAACATTTCCCTAGTCTTTCTGGCATTCATTTACATCAGACAAAATTTTATAATTTTCCATTATAATGTAAAACCGCTAATCACAAATTTTTGATGATTGTAATCTTGCATTAATAGTTAAGATTTTGCTTATTAATCACAGTTTTCCAGGTTAATTGTTACGGTTGGCTACTTGTTACAATATCACAACTCACAATTTCTGATTTTGCTTTAGAGTTGCAATTTTGTAGTTTCTAGTTGTGATCTTGTATATGAATGACTGTGTAATTTTGATTTTGTAGGGGAGTTGAAGTTTTGCAAAAAATAAAAATACAACCCCTTTGTGCATAACCTCTCAAAATTAAGGCACCCCATTTTGTTTTCTAACTCTTGTGTTTGCAAGAGGGGTGCCAAAAACATAACATTTCAATTTCATTACTTTTATTTATATATATATATATGCACACACTTGTGGTGAGACTTGATTATATATATTTGTGTTTCCTCACATAGGTAATTAGTTGGAAACAATCAATTATGATTACTTATTTGTTATCCCCTTTGAGTCTAGGATAACACATGACATGGAAATCATCCTCATACACAGGTTTAGAAATTAGGGGTCAGTGATAAGGATTTCATCACCATGCACTAGATCAGACTTCATGTTTCATTAGAGTATAAATATCAGGATAGTTATCGTTAGTTACCAAAATAGAAATCTTTATAGAGGATTTCATGGAGTGAGAGATGTTTAAGCTCCAATACACAAAGTGGTTAGACAACATCCTATACGGACTTGGACCCCACTGTACCTTCACATATATCAGGGACTCTTCTAAAAACCTTGTGTATACCTAACATAAGAGTTTTAAGCTATAATATGTGATTCATTACCAAAACTAATATTAGTTCCCAAGTGATCATCATGTGCAGACGGGGTTGAGAGGGTTCAAGATATTCTATAATGGGTCATCAACCTACATCCTCACCTGTAAAGCCATCAGATAGTGTGATTGTCAAGTTACACACCCTTAATTTTACTAATCATAGGTTTGTGGCTTGCTTGATTTAGTGAGTGTCATGTTAGACCCATGTTGTTTGTGAGCCAAGTTAGCCTCATACCCAAGCCTATACATTTCTATCTAGGTCTTTTTCACATATCATCTTGTATATCCTTTCATCATCATTCTATCTTGTACATCTTTGTCATCATCTCATTGTACATATTATCTTTTGTACATCCTTTTACATGTCTCATACTATTTCCTATCACCACCTTGACTTAATCCCCTCCTAGTCTAACCATATCCATCTATCATTGGTCATAACCCCTCACCTACATATCCTAATCACATCTTGTCATCCACATCTTATCCTAAGTCCACTCTATCCATAATCGATCATTTATCTTGACATTGCCCTCGCCTAGTCACCTCATCCCCCATCTAGTCTAGCCTCATCCTATCTTATCCTAGTTGGCTTGTTAGGTCACATATGTGTCCAAACCATCCTCATCTCATTTAAGCTAACCCTTATCATTTCATCTCACCTATATATACTAGTCCTTGTTTTAATCCCATTGTCTCATTATCCTATCACATTCCTCACATAATCCTATCCCATCCCATCTTGAGAAAATCGGTCTAAGGATTTGAACTATTCTTCTTGTTATCCATCCATATCATCCTACCACTATATTTAACTATCACTCATCATTTGGTCATATCTCATACCTAGTCAGTATCCTACTAGCATCTTATCATTATGTTTTTTCAATCCGACATCTAATCATCATCAATCTAGTCTCTATCGTCTAGTTTTCTTACCTACTCATAACTAGAACCCATCCAACCATCATCTTAATAGTTTGAACCTAGGCACCCATTAAATCCCCAATCTTGTTGCTAGCTTGAAAACTAGGCATTGTTGATATATCGCTAGTTTTTATTGTAATATGGTTATGAAGTCTAATCCTAGTCTTTAATCCATTAGTCTATCTTATCCTCCTTATCATCCATCTAACTCGGTCATTCAAACCTATTTTTTTCAAGAGACCATATCTAATCCTTAGTCTACCTCCATGTCGGCCCCCTTCATCATCCATATTTTATCATCCATCACCATGAGTTAGATCTAGTTCTCATAGAGCAATACATTTTTTCCAACAAGGATGAGATCCTCTTATTTCTCCTTAAGATGGGTGTCCTACTTCCTAAAGACCTTGAACCCAATCAGCTCATTTCACCTTGAGTCCAAACCCATTCATGTGAGTCCCATTCAAATCCTCCTCCCACTAGTCATGGCCCATCGTTTACCCCTTCTTACACTAGAAAATGGAATCCTATCATGGCTTCCTCATCTACTATCAGTCTACCCACCCAATCACGCCAACAACCATTTGATCTAAAGTTTAATGCTTCCACATCTAAGTCACAAAGTGAAGTGGGTCCTTATACTGCCCTTCCTATGTACTTAGAATTCTTTTTCCAACAACTTGTCACTACTAACATGATGGTTTATCCACCCATAAGACATCTTGATCCCACCAAGATTAAGCCATTTGGGTATAAAGATAATCAATATTGTGCATATCACCAAACTTGGGGGCATACCATTAATCAATGTTGAATTTTCCAAGAATGTGTTCAAGACCTCATCAACCATGGTAACATAGAAATTGAGGATGAACCAAATGCATCTATATCCCCAGTTGAATAAGAAAAACAATGCCATATTCCATTCCCGATCATGATCAAGCCCTTCCCCTTTCTATCTAAGGTCAAGACACCACATCCATCTTATATGGTCCCCCCATCTTCGACAAATTCTGCATCAAAGATGAGTATATTCCCCATGAACCTAGTCTTCATAGTTCCTTCCATGGGACTATAGTTATGAAATCCATTATCCCTCTATCATGTTCCCCTCACCCATTATACCAACGGCCCCATGTTGAGAGGTCAATTATAGATAATGAATCTTCTAATAGAAGCATTGCATCATGTCCATTGGAGTCAACATCAGAGCCAATATAAGTATTATCCAAATCGGGATCATGTTCAACACTAATATCTTAATTAGATTCCTCATTAGGAACATCATCCCTCACATATATTATAATAGATGATGATAATTGCTACCCTTTTAAAGTTACCCATAATTTGGATAATAATTAGTCCCTATACACATCTTTGTATCCCAATCAAGATGATGAAGTCATAACAGAGTTCTTACAAGCTTTATCTATTGAAGATAGTCAAAGTGAATTTGATGTTACGTTGGATACATGTCATATAAAAAGACTTAGTAATCCTTTTGAGATTATTGAGGACACTTTATTCGATGTTAAAATTGGGTCTCCTAGGAACCCCTATAAGGACTATGCTGCCCATTATCCATTTCATCAACTGGAAAACAATAATCATCCACCTTTCCTCCATAATCCCTACATCCCACTCCATGAAGAGGATGAACAAGAACACGCATTATTGGATTCCCCTTTGCATGCAATATCATGTGATAAATATACAAGGATCTAAGCCCATAATTAGTTGATCCCATCAAATAATCAAGCCCACTATGATCTAAATCTAGTCAATCAAGATGATTCTTATAATAGGCCAAGTCACAAAGAATCATCACCTAGTATAGATATCCTTGAAGTGCTAGGGGTCTGTTTAAATCAAAATCATCTATCAAGTCAAAAATCAATCTCCTCTACTGAAGCCCAAAATCTGGCATCAGGGGGCAGTCAAAGTCAAACCCAATTAGCAAATCAAAACAATGTCAAAAACACACTCCATAAGGATGATAATCATTCAAATGATTGGATCAAATAATCATCACATAGTCAAAATGTCTTAAATATCTTAAAATCTTTTATCACATGGCATCGATAAAATGTAGAGCATCTAGCATCTCCAATGATGTATGATACTACTATCCTAATCCCTAATCACCTATCACACCTTCTTATCATGAACCCACAATATCATTATCTCCTACCATCCATTCCAGTCCATTAATCCCCTATCAACATCTAGACCTAATCCAATCCATGCCTCACATCACCCACCCTAGAAACATTGTCTCTTATAGGGGTGATGAAGACACCTGGTCTTGATATTTGGAGGGGTCGCTATCAAGAATCACTAAATGTCGTGAGGACATTAATACATCCAGTGGTGACAACATGGTCCTAACATCACACATCTCTAAAATAGGTATTGGATAAATATCCCACAAGTTTTTATATCTTGTATCTCATGCCCTTATCTAATAAATCAAGATTCCCAAAAAAAATCAAAAAGTTCAAAACAAATTAATCATTTGTCCAATGGTGAAAACTAGTCTTCTGGCACCTTAGGTAAGTACCATAATGAAAACTAGTTTTCAACATCATGGTAACTTAATCTATTGTCTACATTTTACCTCACCACTTGGAGGCAAAATCCATCTTACTTGTCACATCCCTTATCCACCTTGTCTATATCTCCCATCCTTATCTCTCTTATCCCTTGGTCCATTGATCTAGCCCATTATCTAACATCATATCCTGCATCCTATTATGTCTATCCTTTCTTCCATTCTTGGGCTTCGTAATGGAATAGGAGTCTTGAGAAATGTTTTTGAATGACCTTTGAATATCCTCCAATGGATACTCAAGCAACTAATCATCTGGTTCCTTCATGATGTGGTCATTAATGATCCTTAGTCCATTCTTCTTTCATCCTCATCCCCTCTTAAACATCACCCTTCTGTCATCCCATCCAACATTTCATCCATAGTTATCCTTGTTGTTAATCTTGATATTCCCTTTGATAGTCAACCCATTTGTATAATGTACATATTTATTCCAAACATCCCTAAAAATTGAAATATGTCAAAAATCCAAAAAAGCATAAAATCCACAAATCCAAAAATAATCTAAGATGTCTTTCCATATGTCATCTTGTCCTATGTCCTACATATCCCAATCATCCTACCTAAATGTCTTGTCCATCAAATCATATTTCCTTGTCTTATATCCTAGCCATCTCCTCATCCTAGTCATATTGTCCTATTGACTTCATCAGCCTTAGCCTAATCCTATTCCCTCATCTAGTCCCAATCCATATCTTTATCCCAATCCCTATCCTCATCTAAGTCACTAGTCTTATCCAAGTCCATTCCATGCACAATTTATTACCCCAATCTCTAAATCCATATCTAAATCCCTATCCAAGTCCCTTAGCCTAATCCTAATCTATATCCACATCCATATCCTTACCTAAGTCCTAATATTAATCATCAACATTAATCTATTCCAAATCTAAGTCTATCATAAGTCCACAATTACATCATGATCATCCTAGTCCAACTTATCACCCAATCACTCATACCATCATTAGACAAGACATTGTGACATTGCATGTAGATACTTGTGTGTGTTATTTGTCTATTATTTTTTGTTTTAGGTTTTGTTTGTGTGTCAATAATATTATATGATCTTTTTTTGTCTATTGGGAAATGAACGAGGAGGATATGAGGTCATCAAAGCTATCATGATGCTTTTTCATTCCCCCAAGGATGCAGAGTTCACTACTTGCCCATTTTATGCACTTTGGTACCATGTCCTCTTGGTCATACTTATATTATGGGGCATACTACCAAGTGTTATATTTAATGGATTACTTAGATTATGATTATCCTTATGATAATTGTGATGGCTTGATCATCTACACCCTCATCATTCATCTAATCATCTAATCATCCTTATTTATCATCACTAATCTAATCATCTCTCCTCATCCAACTAACATCCAATATTTTAACCTCATAATACTCATCTCATCATCACTAACATAATCCTTCAATCAATAATCATTTTCATCATCATCATCATCATCATCATCTTCTTCTTCTTCTTCTAGTCAGAACTACATCGACTTGAGGTCTTTTCAAACTATGTAGGTAGTACTCAGCCACTTTCAATGCCAAAGGATAGCTTGACAACTCTCACCTCTTTCCTCATCATCCATCATCACATATTTAATTTCCCTCATCATCCTCAAGTCTTTCATCAGTCAAATATTTGATCTATAATATGAATCATTCATCAATCACCATTCTTATGTTCATCTCCCTAATCATTTTCATCAATCACTTATACCTGTCGATTGGGCCTGATAAATCACAACATCCATTCTTTTTCCATCATCATTGATTTGTCAATTTATCATGTATTGCTCCCTTGAATGTGTCTTTTCTAGGGGCATTATTGCTACTAATCATATTGTGTCCCATTTATCTGATGCAAGGCCTCCCAATTCTTCTTCTTTGTCCTTTGGTCACTTGATCATATCGTTTCTTTTCTTTCATCTCAATCATCATATCACTCAACTTTAGCTTTTAGCTACACACATAATTAATATTATCCAATCCTTGTCTATCTTAGCCTATAACTCTCCCTTTCATGCATCCTTGCTTGGTGTACATCTAAATCTTTTGGCCTTTTAATATTATCATCATCATGTTACTATTTATTCCCCCTTAGGATGTGTCGACAATCATAACATAGTCAATTATCACTCCCTCTGCATATGTTTTTTCCATAGGCATCATCAATCTATAGCTCACTACTCAAAGTCAAATTAATCTTCTATCTCACATTTATCATCCCATCCCCTTGTCTATCCATCTCATCCCACCCATAATTTCTTCTTTTGAGTGGCCATTTGTCTCGTTCTTCCCCACATATTCCCTCAAGGGGGCATCATAAACACTAACATCATCTACTAACATTCATTCATGAAATGGTTTTTATATGAAAGACCATTAATCCTTCCACTTTGCTCCACTCACAATGCCATTTTAAAGCGAAGAAAAATGTATGCACCTAAATCTACTTGCTTCCTTCAACGTACTAATATTACTATTAGTTGACACTAATTTTACCTATCCCACAAATTTATCCCTTTTTGTCTAATATCCCCCTTCATTATTCTTGATTTACTAACCTTATTCTATCCCACTTCTTCATTAATCCTCCTAAATCTCCATTATCTCATCCTAATCTATCTCATCCATTATTTTAGGAATTTTAATTTCTTAAAGCCCACCCACCTACCTCTTCCTAAGATTTTCTACAAGTATACCCTCCCTAGATTCTCTAGAATCTCCTAATCACCTATCTAATATATCCTTAATCATGATTAACCCTCCCAAAGAGATTCTAGAGGTTTCTACCTCTAGAACCTTATATCCTATATAAGCCTCCAAGGAATTTAAAATTCCTTGGATAATCCTCCACCATATATCTCCACAATCTAACTTTGAATTCTAACCATTGATTCTTCCCTCCATATTCTCTATAAACAATTCCACTCCTCCATGGAAAATCAATAGAGGAATCCATAAGATCTTCACGTTCATATGATCAACTAACAATAAAAAGCATCCATTGCATCCATGATCCAACAACATAATGTCTGAATTTTGAGTCCATATCAATCAACTATCCATTTGAACATCTTGGAAGGAGGCTAAATGAAACAAGAGATTGGTACGGTTTTATTTTATGGTTTTGATTTGTTTCCATAATAATTCCTACTTGGTAGTTTGTTTTTTTTAGTTTTAAATTGCATGTTTGTGGTAGTTTAATCCATTGTGCTCAAAATTCACACTACAAAAGTGATTGTGTAAAATGACCTTCTATATTTCTTCATATAACATGTCAATGAATTGTGTAGATGTTTCATTTCATGGCGAGCTTAAGAAATGGTGAAGTAGTGAAAAAGGGTGAGGCCATACAAAAATATGCACATAGTGAAAGTTTTCAAGGTGATCTAGGCAGTGATGGTGAGGAGCAATGACATGGTAGTGTGGGTGATATCATAAAGCACACCTAGATTCAAGGTAACCAGTGGATTTATATGCCCTGTATCTATTGGTAAGGGGTCCACAACTTGCATAGGTAGCATATTTGATTAGTCATTTTCTATTGTTAAGGGTGTATGATTAAATCATAAGATCTTATTTTATTATGATATAACTCCACATCTGATGTGCAACTCAAATCAAGACTGCAATGTCGTTGACATGAGGACAAACATTAAGGTTCTCAAGTTTATATTTACATATACTAACTAATAATATATAAATTAATGTTATATTACTAATATGATTATATATAATTAATAATATATTATAATTATATTATTATCTATTATATATAAATTTAATATATAATATATTTTTGTAATAATTAATTATATATATTATATTATATATATATATATATATATATATAAATTCCTGATAATAGGGTTAACAAAAATTCTAAGAGGCGATCTCTAACTCATTAGATTCCCCCTCATGGCTAGATGATCAAGCTAAATTTTGACGGATCTACAAAGGGTAATATGGGATGGATCAGTGTCGGATGCACCTTTAGAGACTCCAATGACACTTTTATCCTTGGCTATAGTGAATCTCTAGCTAGATGCACCAATAACCTTGATAAAGCCAAGGCCCTTTGGAAGGGTCTCTCTATTTCTTTGAAAAAGAGTTAGACTGGTCTTGATATTAAAGGTGACTCCCAACTAATAGTGGAAGCAATGAATTTGAGAAACATTAATAACTGGAATCTATCCAACATCTTAGAGGATTGCATGAATCGTTGAGAGAACTTTGTGCACTTTAACATTCATCATACCTATTATGAAGGCAACCAAGTTGTGGACCACTTTACAAATCTTAGGGTCAAGCATAAATTTGAAGAGCATCACTTAGTCCTAATCCATACACCAAACTTGGATACCAAAGCTAACAATCTTATTGTTTTAGATTGCCATCATTACTCAATAAATGACAACAACAATGATTGAGATTAGTGACTCATGCCACATCACCACTCAAGGTACAATGCATCAATTTTGTTGACTTGATAGCATAATAATTTGGTATGTAAATTACTATATGCGGCAGTAGGCATGTGTGGGATCTCTTCACATCTCCCACCTCTCTCCTCATTTGGTCATTATCAGTTTTTGGTGGGTCATGAAACAAATTTGGGAGAAGCAAAATGCTACTGTCAACATATATAATCCTTCAGCTAGCTCAGGCCCCTTCAAAATAACCATGTAAAGTAAAGTCAAGGACATGGATCTTAGTTTTGTCAAAGAGATGAATTCTAACATGTTGTACAAATAGTCGTTGGATAATGTCCAATACTTCTCAAGGCTTATCAATGACCTCA
Source organism: Torreya grandis (assembly GCA_037957365.1). Taxonomy (NCBI): domain Eukaryota; kingdom Viridiplantae; phylum Streptophyta; class Pinopsida; order Cupressales; family Taxaceae; genus Torreya; species Torreya grandis. The sequence goes on from JARHVA010003644.1 coordinate 1,725,677, forward strand.
AGCTATGACATCTATTGAACTCAAGCATTTTGATGGATAAAAACACTAAACTCATGGACAAGGAAGCTAAAAATATTTGGTATAATGCACTCATTGAGGGTGTTAAAGATGAAAAGTTACTCAATTATATGACTACTAACATTCTACATGTTTATCTCTCTACGAGGTTTGGTGGCATCGTCTCTATGGACTGAGTCATCCAGGTTATGGAAAACCCTGGGCAATTCATTCCAAGGCTAGACACCCTCATGGTGACCCAATTGATAGGCATATAGGCTATAATATTTGGTTCTAATAAATCGTTGGTGGTCCAAAAGGATGTTTAATACTTTGGTAATGTGGTTGACACCAAGATAAACTAGCTTTGAGAGCTTCTAAAGGCCATTGTAGATGAAAATATTTCACAGAGCCACAAGTTGAACATCATTTCTAATATATTGGGCATCTCAATTTTGAGCAAGGATGACTCCAAGCTAGTAAAGTCTTTTGAAGCCTTGATCATTGAAGAAAAATCATGCAACAATGTGTTAGAATATTGTCATTGATGTCAAAGGCATTATAATTAACATAACATAAGTCAATAAAATTACCATTAGAAGTGTCATTAATGCATTGGAATTATTATTAATGTCACAAGATTGAAATTAAGTATTTCAATTCAAAGAGCCTAAGAATAGATGTTAGTGATTTTTTGAATTCAAGGTGAAGGCCAATCAATAATAATTAACAAGGCCGAATAGCAATAAAATATATTTTACTTACGACAACGATTCATGATGAAGGGACCAACATCAAATAAGTTTTGAATGAGTGCTCAAGGAATGTTGTTTAAGGCTTAAATCGCCCCTCGTAAGATATGTATTAATGCCTGTCATTGTTGGGCCAACCCACTTGATATATGGATGCCTTGAGAAATTGCCCCACTTGGCGATTTAATTAAAATGAAATTAAATGCACACCTTTTGATGAAAGGGTGCCTTTTGTATGGCATGCCTCCTTTGTGAAAAGCCTTTGGAGGCTATATAAGGCAGATAAATTATTGAAAAGTATATATAAATATTTGTTTCCATCATGAAAACATAAGCAAATTTTAGTGGAGAAGAGGGAGAAGAGAGAAGATTGAATTTGGCCATCATTTGTTGATGAAGCAATAATAAAAGGTGGAAAAAAAATTTAGTAGAGGTCGATGACTCAGATCAAAGAGATTGGTGTCTCTAGATAGGTTGGTGCTTTGCAATGGGGATTGGTGTCTCCAAGTAGGTTAGTGCCTTCTAAATTATTGTAAAATATTTATTATTTTATGGCTGGATTTGGATGCTAGATCCAAGCAATGCTTCATTGTGGTTTTTTATGAGAGAGGGTTTTCCATGTAAATCCTATGTTGGTTAATTATTATATCTTGTGTGAATGTTTTCATTGTGAACATTAATTTATGAAAGTAAAAGTTTTATTTTACACTGATTCACCCTGTCTCCCCATCCTCCACTCAGTGTGTTGTGTGCTTAACAAGATGGTCTAACAGTGGTGGTTTCTAATTCTTTTGAAGAAGTATAAGTTTTTTTTCTATTATATTCATTCACAACTATGTATTAAGGTTTCAATATTAGTAATTTTGTCAACATCACTATTATTGTGTCTTTTTGTTGTGTTTTCCTATTTTCACCAATTTTTTTTGAAACTTTTATAAATAAATAGACTTTGCCCCTTTTTGATCTATAAAAAATTATATATAATATGAATATAATAATATTAAATATACTTATATATAATATAATATATATGTTATAATATATAGATAATAATGTATATATTATTTATAATTATAAATATATATAAATACATTGGAGGCATTTATTTGGCAAGGTGGCTCCAAATATTCATCTCAATATTAAAAGATACCAATAACAACAATGCAGTGGTGACTGAGAGCAAGAGGAACATGGTGACGATGAGGAAGATTGTAGAAAATATTTTCTCTTAAATGAAATCCTATAACCTTAAAACCTAAAATTATATAACTTCATTTATGTTTAGATTTATTTCTTTTAGGTTGTGGGTAGGACCACCAAGCCAACAAGGAGTCCAATAAAAATATGAATAGCCAAATAACCACCTGCTAGATGACCTACACTGACCTTACATTGTAGCGACCTGTTAATGAGCTCATTGAATGCAATAGTTATGTAACAAACATTCTATATGATATGCCTGCTCATGAATTTCATAAAAAAGAATTCAAACATAGTGAAGTAGGAGAAGGGTCGCTAGGGTTGATAAATAATCTAGACGTTCTGTGCTTTTTGATATGTGAATGCGAAAAGAGTTTTTAAAAAGACTCTTAACGAAGCTAATGAGAATATTGATGGACATTTCATACATTATAAAAAACTAGCAAAGAATCAAAAGCAAAAAAAGAAGGTAGTCATACAGAGTCTAAAGATTAACTAGCCCTCTAGAATGTAATGATTTCTTTGTGACTCATGGTAAGGTTTCAATTATGGGGGAAACACATGGGGTATTCCCACTTAAACGTGGTGGAATTGGGTTTTAGTATCACCTTTAATGAAATATTTTCAATTGTAGTTTAGTCACATGAGGAAGTGTTGAATGTCAAATATTTGTATCACTTTACATCAAGTGCATAAATTTCAACATTTATGTTTTAGTGAATGTTACTTTACATGCATTTAACATTATTCAATGTAATTATTTATTTTGAGGGGTTATTATGTATTGAATTTAGTGAAATTTTTTTATCTTGAAATTATATAATATTTTAAAAAATAATAGATATTCATTGATATTATGCATTTGATTTGAGTTGCACATCAAATGAGGATCCTTGTTACAATGAAATCACTTGTTCACTCTTGAAAATTATAAACAATCAATATTTTTTAGGGGTTATTATGTACCGAACTTAGTGATGTTTCCTTTATCTTGACATTATATAATATCATATAAAATAACGAATATTCATTGACATTATGCATCGTATGTCTTGCCCCCAATGTAAGTGGGATTGTAGCAATGATTCAAGTTGCACATCAAACAAGAATCCCTATCACAATCAAATCATCGTACACCCTTGAAAAAATAAAACAACTAATAAAATATGTCACCACCCTACAAGTTTTGTTGTGGTATAATTATTATAATATTTATATTATAATTTAATATAGATATAATTATTTATATATATTATAATTTATTATATAAATATTATTATAGTTTACTTATTATTATTATAATTATTTGGTTTTTAGTATAATAATATATATATTTTTATTATAGTATATATTTATAATTATAATATATCAATATATCAATATATAATATAATAATTTATAATATTATTATATTAATTATATATTATAATCAATAAACTTATCAAACATAGATATTATAATAAGATTTATTTATGATAATGCCCAATTTGAAATACATTAGATCGTCATAACACTTTGAGAAAGTATGCAAAGATTGGTGGAGATTTGAACCCAATTGTAGTAGACTACTCAAAATTAGCAACACTTTTGTTTTTTAGAAAAATTTTTCCTTTCCTCCTTTCACCAAATAAAAAAAATTAGCACTATTGTTATGAATAAAATAGTTATTGTTAGTGTTATTGAGAATGAGAAATGAAAAAGCTTGAAAATATATGTATCCATATATTTTTTCATATGACACCATGCATATATAGATTATATTATATAGGAGGCATCTTTCATTAAGGAATCCTTTCCATTTTTTGTGTAATTGTATTTAAAGTCATCTAACTTAGTTTTATATGGATAACACAATTAGCATATTTATCTAATTAGTTTTAAACCCATATAAATTAGAATGTGGTGCATTGTCTACATTTCAAGAGGAGCCTTTCAATATAAGACACATGTTTCCATTGAGATAACACATGTTTCAAACATGTGTTGGGTAACTGAAACAATTCAATTGAAGCTATAAGTTACATTAACAGGGGTTGTATGTCACTTAATTTTGCATGTGTATCTCCCTGGGCTTCTTTGAGTTTGTGACCTAAAATACCTTGTCATTACCTCTCACTATCATTGCCCAACTCACCTTCAAATATTTCAATGCTTTCATGTTTTGTATGTCCTTGCTCTTCCCCAATATTTTTCCATTACTCAAGCTCACTGTAAAACAAAAATTCTCCTCCCACACAATGCACTACCACACCATTTGAAGGAAGACACAATCTCATTTTCCATTGTCACATCCACCAAAAATATCATATTATTATTTCTTATCACTTCATGTGTAAAAGGTTAGTTGAGGTCAATGATAATGGGTTTTGAGTTAGATACAACTACCAATTTACACCCTTTAACTTTACAAACCTTCACTTTACCAAAACATAAATTTATATCCCTTTTGGTGTAAATTTCACCTTTGAGGCAAGTGTGTGTTAAATATAATGTGTGTCATAAAGTGATAATAACAAATATCTAAAAGATGTCATTAGTATTAGTGTGTGTAAGAGTACTATAATCATTGAAAATCTAATTATATTATAATAGTGACATGTTATAGAGGTTTGTATATGTATCTCTTTGGTCTCATTGAAGTCCATCCCCTAAAATACCCTATCATTATCCTTTATCATTCACCGCCTACTGCACCTTGAAATATTTAATCATTTTCATGCTTTACATGGAGTTTTTCTTTCCTAGCACTTTGTCATTGTTCATACTCATTGTGAAATAAAACATCCCCTCCCTAAAAATCTCATTACCATGTGAAATAACACACAACTTGATTTTACACCATCACATCAACCAAAAATATGATATGAGGTAAGTGTCCATGGGTTCCAAGTGAGATACAACTTTTCACTTTACAAAACCCCAACTTTATCAAAATTGAAAATTACACCATCCTTTCTAGCATAGCTTGCACCTTTGGGGTAGCTTCTAGTATACTATATATTGTTATAATATGTTATATTTATAATTAGTATAGATAAATATAAACTCCTAAATTTATGTCATATCCTTACGTTAGTTACATTATAGTGCTAATTTGAGTCGCACATGATCTCTTTTGTAATCAAAGCATCTCTCATGACATCCTCATCTATCTTTGAAAATAAATAATAAATAATAAAATATGCCACCACCTTGTAAGCTATAGACCACTTAATAGTGAGTGTAGGTCATGTAAATCTAATAGTTACATAGAATCATGGTTTGGTGTATGATATGGGCATTTTGGTGCACGATATCATCTAAATTTCCTTATCATTTCCTATCACCATCACCACAATATCACCTCAAAATGTCTGACCAATTTCATGTTATGTATGGTATGCCCTTCCTTGTTACTTTTCCATTGCACAAGCTCATTGTGAAATAAAACCTCTTCTCCCTGCACATTTCATTGGCATGTCATATGAAGAAACACACAACCTCATTTCTGACCATCATCTCTAATAAAGAGTATTGTTGCTTAACCCTTTGTGTACAAAAGGTAAGATCAGTCATCTATCATTATTTTTGAGTGAGCTAAACTTGTCAATTTACACTCATTCTCTTTACAAAACCCCATTTTACCAAAATAAAGAATTACATCCCTTCTTATGTAACTTGCACCTTTAAAGCCACTGCTAGTATATATATTATATAATATGAAATATATTTTCAATTATATTATTATATAATAATTATACAATGATATAATATTATTATATTTAATTATATAACATATATAAATGATGAACACGTCTATGGGGAAAGGAAAGGAAATGATAGACACCAAGATACAAAAGTTATCAATACATAGAAAAACTTGTTAGTAATTTAACTTATTTAATACATATAAAAAGAATAATATTAAACTCAAGCCAAAATCACAATTTAAATATACAATTATTCCTAAAGATGAAGATATAACAATCTTTGCATTGGGATTTGTTATAATTTGAAAAGGGTGAAGTGGTACAAGATAGTTGAAAATGGCCTCTAATAACATTATTTTTTGGAGACTGAGAAGCCATATCGTAATCAACACCTTGAGTAGATTTACCATTAGTATTCATAATTTGATTGGTAATTTGAGCATATGGATAGACAATAGATGTTACTATCATGCATTTTATACATGTACACAATATCATTGTAAGCTTGTTTTATTTTTTTAAAACTGCACCTAACTAATATTGAGTCTATGAAATAAGGCTTCAAAGATATATTTAATAATTTAATAACCACAAACTTAAATTAAAAAAATAACATAACTTAAATCAATTGTATTGAGTGGGTGGATGACCAAATCTAATAAAAATACAAGGTCTACAATACCCTCCCATACTAATAAAAAAAAGGACCGTGTTGTGGCATGAGTACATCTCATTATTAGTAAACATGTAACATGTTTGAAAATATGTTATTGAAGAATTTATGGAGTTGTCATTGACTTCAAGGAATAAAATTTAATTTCGTGATCTTAGTGATGGTCCTTGTGTAGTATGTGACTTTGTTTACCTTTGAACTACATGTGATTGCCTCATGTGCACTTTTAAATAAGTTTCTTATCACCTTTTATGCACATGGGGTCTGATGTAGATCAAATAAAATTTCTATTTGATTGATCCAAATGAGTGGAACCTACCATCAAACATACACATTTCCACCTTTGGTAGTATGTTCTTCAAACTAGTAGTGGTCAATTGATCATTCATATTTGTCAAATTATTATTCATAAAATCTATTTCCCCTTTTACTACATCAAGATCATCCTTCCTCACCATGATTTATATATCGATTTTTTTTGAATTGCCTCAAAAAATGAGTTATCTAAAGTTATAGACTCCATGTCATCCTTGTGAGACATTTATGACTATCCATAAACAAACCCTAGGGTGGAGGGTTTCAAACTTGAAAAAAGTGTACCAACATATTATTTTATTGTGATCATCTCATTGAGATGAATCTAGTGACTAATAATTTGTACAAGGGTGCAAAAAAAAATTTCAAATTTATTTTTTAACAATTTTTTAATCAAAAATGAGACTTCAAAAAATACCACAATGTTGAAAAATTTAAATTATTTTATTGAATCACAAGTTATTTTTTATCTTACATCTCTCCTAATCATTACAACCCCAGATATAAAAATTAATTCCACATAAACTGGTCCAAATCAATGCTCGGATACCACTTGTAATGAAATTACTCATATATTTCATAATAATATAATAATATATAGAAAAACTAGGAGAAGAATAATCACATCCATAACAATAATTGAAAAAAGAGTAGAATACTTAATAATTATGAGTAATCCTCTTTGAGGGGGAAACCTCCACAACAATGCAATAAAAATAAAATTCATAATATGATCACAAAATACTAACCACTACGTCCTATATATACTCTACTTAGCCATGGTTATTCCACAAGTCAACCATACAAGATTATAGAGAAATGAAATAATATGGTATGAAAGGTATGTAATCCACAATTCAGCCACACATATCTCTAGATGCACTATACATTAAGGACATAGTAGTTCATCGATTGGGCATGCAAGTCAAAAGATGCATGTTATACTAACAATATTTTGATCTGTAAAGGAATATTTCACTATGAGAGAAAATGTGTCACCATTTATTCCTCATTATGAATGGAATATAATCCTATAGGGATGCTCATAGTACTATTTTGTGCAACTTTAGGAGTTGACAATTAATCTATACCCCACATAGTTTGAGTAAATAGTTGTACAACATTTGTTCTATTTTCCCCTTTATAAAGAGAAAATTATCTTCAGGGATGCATTAAATCACCTCCAAGTTTTTATTATATGGGATGAGATAGGGTGGAATAAGTAAATTAATATATTTATATTCCAATATATATGTGTCATTGAAGATAATTTGTTGGTTGGGCACATAAGTTAAAAGTTGTGCATGATACTAACCAACATTTTCTCCCCAAAGAAAGATTTCACTACAAGAGAAAAGATGTCACCATTTATTTATCATTACAAGTCAAATTTAACACTCTTTTTAGTGCTCATATCACTCTCTTATGAAACTTTAGGATCTAATGGTTTGTCTCTACCCCTCACAATTTACTTAGAACACCTACATAAATTTCATTTCATTTTCCCCTTAAGATTATGAATATTTTATTCAGGAATGTGTCTACCACATTTAAAATTTAAATTTTGGATGTTGAGAGAGTTAAAATGAATGAAATTCCTAAATTTATATTCCCATTTTGATGTGTCCTCAAAGATGGTTCATTGATTGGGCACATGAGTCAAAATTCACACATATTACCTACCAATGTTTGGTCTCTAAAACAAGATTTCACTACTAGAGAAAATGTATCACCATTTATTCCTCATCACTAATGGAGTATAATAATACATGGAGTGCTTATAATAATATCCCATATAATTTTGGGAATTTATGGTTCATCTCTACCCATCACAGTTTGCCTAAAATTTTATGAAAAGTGCATTTTATTTTTCCCCTTAAAAACATGAAGATTCTCTTCAAGCATGCATTCAACTGCATGTAAGTTTTTAATATATGGGTTGAATACCATTACTAAATTTATACACCCATATAGATATGTCTATAAATATGGTTCATCAATTGGGCACATGAGTCAAAAGTTGTGCATTATACTGACCAACTTTTGCTCCCTAAAGCATGATTTCACTACGAGATAAAACATTCCTCCATTTATTTATAATTTTGAGTGGAAAAAATAATTTATGGGGTTATTATGAGAGTCCCTCATGCAACCTTATGATATTAGGGTTTATATTTAATCCTTATAGTTTGCCTACAACACATGCCCAAAGTTTGTTCCATTTTTCCTATTAAGAACGTGAAGATTCCATTAAGGGATATGTCTCACCACCTAAAAATTTTGAGTCTAGAGATCAATGAAGTGTGTAAAAATTTCATTCCTAAATTTATACACCCATCTAAATGTTTTTGTAAAGATAGTTCATAGATTAGGTTCGTGAATCAAAAGTTGTACATTCTACTAACCAATTTTTTCTCCCTAAAACAAAATTTCACTGCGAGAGAAAATGTGTATCCATTTACTCCTCATTGTTAGTGTAAGATAATACTATATGGGTTCTTAATATAAATATATCATAAAACTCTAGGAGTATAAATTTTATTGTTATCCCTCATAATTTACCTACAACAACTGTGTAAATTTCATTTCATTTCCCCCTAAATATGAGAAAATTATCTTAAGGGATGCGTTCATCCTCAAAAGTTTTTGTTTTGAGTGAAAAAGACATTAATTCATTTAAAATTATCATCTAGACCTGTCCATGAATAAGGTTCATCAATTAGAGTGTGAGTCAAAATTTACACATAATATTGATAAACTTTTGTTCCCTAAAGAAAGATTTCACTACAATATAAAACGTGTTAATATTTCTTCCTCGTCATGAGTTTAATATAATATTTTGTGGGGTACTCAAATTATTCCCCCATGAACATATAAGAGCGAACATTTTTCTCTATGCATAATCGTTTTCTTGTAACGGTTACGTAAAGTTTGTTTCGGTTTTCCCTTTAAGAACAAGAAGATTCTCATTAAGAATGGATGTAAATACCTAGAATTTTAAATTTTAGGGGATGATATAAGGATATTAATTGAATTATTTTATTTATAATCCACTATAGATGTGTCTATGAAAACTGTTAGTTGATTGGGTGCACAATTTAAAATTTATCTATTATATTGACCAATTTTTGGTCCATAAAATAGGATTTTGTTGAGTGATAAAATGCATCATCATGCCTTTCTCATCATTATTTAAATATAATCATCTTAGCGGTACTCAAAGGATACCCCACCCCCCACCATTAATTTTTTTGAGATGACATTTCATCTCTACACCTCATGGTTTCCTGCAACATCTACACAAAGTTCATTCCATTTTTTCCCTTAAAAATGAGAAAGTTCAATTTATGGATATGTTTGGTTGCCTAAAATTTTCAAATATATTGGCTAATAGATCAAAAAATAAGGCCATTCCTAAATTTATATGTCCATATGGACGTGTTCAAGAATAATATTCATCTATTTGGTGTGTGAGTCAAAATTTACACATTCTACTACTCAATGTTTACTCCCTAAAGCAAGATGTATCTACTAGAGAAAACATGTTTTCATTTCTTCCTCATTGTTAGTGGAAGAAAAAAATACCTAGGTGATTAGAGGAATTAACCATGCAACTTTAGGATTTAATGGTTCCCTCTATCTCTCATAGTTTTCCTACAACACCTACCTAAGTTAGTTGGAGAGACAAGCAAGTTGGTTTGGGGTAGATTTCCAAGTCTAAGAGAGAAAGATTAGATAAAATTGAGTTTATCTTAGAGAGAGAGATCCAAATTCATATAATATTGTTTTCCATTAATTAAATTAACTCATGAGATTAAGTGCAATATATTATTTATGGTCAATATAGGGAAAGGGGTGTGTGTGTTAGATTGAATTTCTATAATACTATATAATTCTTTAATAAAGAAAGTGTTTTTCTTTCAATTCTGAGTTATTTGGTGTGTATGTGTCCTTAAAATAGTGAGTGTAAAATCTACCAAGGAGTGATATTATGATTCACTTAGTCCCCTCATTCTTGTTTTCATTGATGATTCTCCTCTCATAGTCTAAAAATTTACACCCCAAACATGGTATATGAAATTTTATCAAAAAGTGAATATTTCTAAGCCATACCAACATTGAAAAGATTTTAATACTATCTTCACTTTTTTTAAATCTATAATTCAATTACATAACATTATCATTTGTGTAATTTATCTAAAGTGGCATAAGCGCTAATAATCTAAACCTCTTCATGTCTAATTAGAAGCATTGTTAATTCCACGATTTACCACTCTATAACTAATCACCTTATGTCTAAGAGGACATAGTAATTAGTAGATTTGTTTCACTTTAAATCTAATTTGGTTATTAAAAAAATCATTCTCACTATCCCAACTCATTTTTTACTTGTACATTTCATTTAAATGGTGGTTTAAAATTAGAGTGCCATAATAAGTTCTTAGACATTCATTTGTTAACTCCTCCACCTCTAAATCAAAGAAACATGACACATCCATAAAATATGTGTTTATTAAAATTAAAAATAAAATAAATTTTATATTTTTTGAAGTTCTTGGATATAGATTTTATCCCCATAATCATCATTGCGACTCCACCTTGTAATCAAGGCAATGTGGTGTAATCATAGGATCTATGTTTGTCAAGCTTAAAATGAAAAGGAAAATTCTAGTTTTTTCAAAATGCTTAGATATATATTTTATCCCAAAAACTATCTTTTTTTTAATTACAATATATGGAATTTTTTTTTTATTTGATTAAATACATTTTGATCTTAATTTCCTACATTATAATATTAAATGCCTACATTTTGATCTTAATTACCTACATTGTGATTGTGATTTGTCTATATGGTCTTAAATTGCATTTCAAAGTTATTTGGTTTTAAATATACATGTCATAAAAACTTTCACAAACAATTCTCAAGTTTATTGAAGTGTGTTATAATTATACTATTTTTCTAGATATAATTTATAAATAACAATCAGGAAAGATAAACATCAGTTATTCATTCATTGACACAACATGTTATGAAAACTTCTTCATTTATGAATAATTTCAAGAATGATAATTTACAATAGCAATAACAATAACAAATAATAATGACATATAAGAATTAAATCTATATACACAAATTATAACAGTGTATGATTCATATAGATATGTCAGATATAATGTGTATGTGTATCCAAATTATGCCATAATGACATACCAAATGGATCATATTGGAATACAATTTATACCATATAGATATACAAAATGGGCCATATATGAATATAACTTGGGCCATATAAGCATAAAATATGGACTTATTAAGTGTATAAAATTGCCCATATCAGCGTACAAAATAAATTGTACCTATAACTACTTGTATCACTACAACTACTTGTATCACTAAAACTACTTGTATCACTACAAATAAATCTCATGTTTCTCAATACCTCTAATAAATTGTGTTTCATTGACATAGATGTAGGACCTTGGGTTCTAGATGTATTATTATGGGGAGAAACTCTCCTCTCAAATTGTGAAGGATCAAAGGTCTGTAACATAGCATAAAAAAATTGTTGTAGTTTCACATCATAAAAATTATAAAATAATACATTAAAATGATATATGGAAAATGATATAGTTTATAGGAACAATTTTTTTCAACAAGGTGATTTTGGACTCATTACATCTCACCAAATATGTGATTAGGGTTACATGACCTTGAATATATCAGTGATGGCGAATATTATGGACCATACATATAGGTTTCTATTTATGTACAATATAAATATGTAGAATATAATTACTTGAAGTTAAAAGATAAAATTTTATTATATGTTCTCACCAATCTTTATCTCTGAATTAGGTGGTTCTAGGGAGATACTAGATCTTGGGACACAACTTTAGTGTCAGTCATAATTTGTTGTGATCTAAAAAGGGTGCCCATAAAAAATCTCATCATATGCACAAGTAATAAATGAAAGAGGTCAATTATGAATCAATTAAATTTAAACCTATTTTAAGATAAATTTAAATTATTTCTTATACATAAAGAGAGATAGACAATAGGATGGTAATGTAATGCTAATTGTAGTGTTATCTTCAGATTGTTTTAGTCTAGAGATGGTAATAATAGTGTATTCCATCATCTATATAAACAAGAAATGAAAGAGAAACCTAGTTAAGATAATTTAAAATTATTCCTTCTACATAAAGATAGAGAGAAAGATATAAAGAGAAAAATAATGATAATGAGAGATAGTGAGAGAGTGAGAGGGAGAGAGAGATATATAATGCAACATTTAGGTGAATTTCAAGAAATAAAACACACTAAAAATATGGTGTATATAAAATATTATAACAATATTGAAATTTGACAATTTAATATTCCAACTTGAGTGTAGGGTACTGCAATGCTAATCATAGTCTTAACAATAAAATCCAAACTAGGTGGGGTACCTAAAATATCATTTATCATATATATAAACAACAAAATAAATAAGTAAAATAATAATTAAGTGTAAACATATTAAAATATAAACATAATATTAATTTACATATATAAACAAACTTTGATTAATTACATGTGTGAACACATACAGTGAAGTATATAAGCCTTACATATCTAGTTGTGTGATGACCTAAGGTGGTGAAGCAACTACATATGGCATATACTATTGCATACTAGTGTTATAAGGTGTTGAAGAAATTGAAAATGGAATATATTATTTTGTGTTACTGTCCAAAGTGGTTTAAGCAACTATAGATGGCATATATTATTACATACTAGTGTCATGTATATATGTTTGTATAATCTCTATGGGTATGCTTATTAGATTTGCATATGTAACCATTGTATGTATAATATGGATAGGTAATCCAATACACTTCCTCCCACATGATGTGTAATGATTTATAAGAATTTCAAGACGCCTGATTGCTATGTCACTATGTGAAGCACCAATAGTCGGAGGGATATTACTAGATGTGCCACCAACTATATCATGTGTATAATTCCTCAATGTATGCATCCCATGGTCAATCATGACTTGTGTGAGACTAATAAATTCCTAAAGGGTGTCCATATATGTACTATGACATAATATTTTAGGGATAAAAGTTTGTGTTATTATCCTTATATTATTCTATCGAAAGTTTTGGTAGTTTTGGACCCACTTGACACTAGGTATATTATATGAGGACCTGCCTCCCCTATCTTGGGATGCCTTCATGTCAAAATAATTTTGAATTTATTGAATAAAAAACTCCCAATATAGTTTTATCAAAAATATATATATTAAAACTTCCTTGTTATTACACAGATGCTTATCAAACACCATCCACCACCTATCTCATTTTTTCTCTGCATGAATACACCAATGAATGCTAATATGTTTGTGACTAATTGGTGGTGGTTTAGTGGTTCTAGACATACAAAATAAAATACATAACTATTATTTTTTTATTTTTTTATTTTTAATATCTTCATATGATAATTTATCAAAATAATAATGTTCCAATATCATTATTTAATGTAACTTTGCATCAAGTTGGGAAGTGGAATTTAACACTTTGTTATAAATGATCTTCAATGTATCAAAAAGTGAATTGCACTATGTTTTGAAGAGTAACACAAATTATTAATGATAATTTACAATTTTTATCGCTTTGAATTATATTGTTGATATAATTCTGGTGATGTTTCTATGAAGTGAAATTGTTAGGGGTTTTCATCAAAAAAATTTGGAGGTTTTTTCAATCAATGGGTTTATAGAATAAAAAATCTAAATTAAAAAAACATTTATATTATGTAGTTGAAATATTTCACAAGATAAATGTAATTTTAATTTTAATACCCTCTTGCTTTGTGACTATTATAAAAAATGCATCACTAAAAATGTCATTACAAACCCTAAACATGCCCTAAGGAAAAAAATAGCATACGACTGTGATGCAGGTGTGGAATTTTGGTGGGGATGTCTAGAGAGGAATATCATGCATGCCCTCATTTTTCTCTCCAAAATTACAATTAAACATTGACAAATAAAATGAAAATGTGGGTTTGTATTTTACATAGTTTTATGGGGGTTTGTAAAGGGCGTACACCCTTTGTAAAAAATGATGTACACCATTTAGGATCGATACTGAACCACATTCTCCTTAGTTTACTTATTTTTAAATGGCATGTGATCTATTAAAAAAGGGTCTTGCCCTTTGTATGAAATGAAACATTTTCTAAGAAATGGCCCCTTATTTGGCCCCCAACTTTGTGCATTCACCCAAATGTTAGACTAAAATATAAATTTCCCCACTGCATTTGAAAATGCTTAGTAATTTATAATATTTATGTATATGTATTTCACATTATCTAAACATAAAAATGGTGTAATTTAAAAAAAATAGGACGTAGTTATTTTGATCCAACCTTAATTTAATAAAAAATAACATTTATGTGATTATAATTAGGAAAACTCTTAGTGGCCTATATTTAAAATAACTTGGAGGTCACTAGGTGAATCGGTTTCATAATGGTGGTGAATCAGGTTGGAAGGCATATTATAGTGTAGGTAAATTAAGATGTGGTACATGGTGAATGTAATACCAGGAATGACTACCTGACTACATATTACAAATATCTAATTATATAATGAAGTTGTTTGATTGCATAATACAGTCATCTCACAACACTATGAAATCATCTAAAAGAACTATGTATTCATCTAACTACATGATGTAGTCATCCAATTGGAGGGCACAATTATCTAAATGCATCTTGCAGTCATCTAACTAAATAGTATAATTATTTGACTGCATGACACAATCATCTACCTGCATAACACAAACATTTGGTTATATGGTATTATTGTCTAATTGTGTACTACTATCATTCATTTGTGCCTTGTTATCTCCAAGATATCCCCATCCAATCACTTATATAAGGCATCCACGCACCCCATTTGCCTTTTTTTGATTTCTTGATCTAGTTATCCTTGCTCTCCATCCTCACCTAATTTTTCAAATCAACACATTTGATCAAAATATCCTTATTCATATTCATTTGACACCTATTTATCATCATCTAATAGGTTCTTGTTATCATCCGTCACCAAGTTACTATTGCCCAACTACTGGTTGAAAAAGCATGACAAAAGATACTGACACTTGAGATAGTTTGTACTCAAGGAGTGAATACTATATATATATATATATATATATATATATATATATATATATATATATAGTGGTGAATGCCTTCAGATTGGATTTCATGGAATCAATGATATACATTTATAAGATAAAATTTATTTTAAATAGTATGTGATCCGAACCTTAAATTTAAATTCTACCCTATATTTTAGGTGATCCTATGTTATTGGCTACTTCACAAAATTGCCAAATGTCGACTTTGAAAAATGGAATATTTGTGAATTAATGAATATTTACCACTAAAAAAATCCTTGATTATAATGTAGTTTTTAATAGTTAAAATTTATTTTACATAATTCTCAAGGATAAGGTACACATTACCAAAGAAAGATGCATTTTACAAGCCTAGGAAAAATCCAAAATACATTTTTATGGAAACCAAAAGATGTTTTTACAATTTTTTTTTTAAAATGGTTATATTAACACATAGTTTACCAAACTTTAAAAGGTAAACACATAGTTAACGAGAGCCAAATACATCCAAAGAGTAAAATTTAGATTTATTTATTGGTAAAGTGCCATTCAGGGAGGCATAAAGTAATGCAAACAACCAAAACACAATTTATAATGCTACAATGTAGGCCAAAATAAATAAAATTCAACTACTTAAAGGTATTGCACAATTATAACTACTATATGAAGTCAAAATGAAGTAAAAACACTTTAAAACATTGTCTAAAAATAGTGAACATAGTTATTATGAGATAATTACATTAGAATACAACCAAAAAGGGGTAAGGCGTAGTTTTTTCAACAAAATCATGGTTAACCCAAATTGAAATGCAATGTAAAGAGAGCATGGTGCAGTTCATTAGCCAAAATGCAATCCAATAGGGATGAACATTGTATAAATAAGATGAAACACATTCCAATGAAGATAAACACAACACAATGAAGATAAAAAATTCTCAGATAAGATGAAACATAAGCTATATAACTAAAAATGCAATCTTTGACAAATTCATTGTTTTAAAGCTAAAACTTAGTTTTAAAATTTTCAAACTCATTTTAGAGGGTGTAAAGTGTAATTTGACATTTTAAACCTAGTCAATAGTGAAGAACCAAATGCTTCATTGATTTCATTCATTAACAGAGTATGTATATATACAATCCAAAATGGTTGAGAAATTGTTACCAACCATACCTATCTAAATAACTACCTAACTGCAAAAACTAAGTAGTCTTTATTTTAAACAATGTAATATATAATTATGCTAACATTACCCCCTTTATTACATTGTTTTTACAAATTTACTCCTAAAACAGATCAAATTTCACCTTGCAAAGTGACTTAGTGAGTATATCTACTATCTATAAATCTATTGGCAGTACTGGTACTGAATGTGGTGGTTTAAGACTTGTTATTGAATGTAATGGAATAATAACTCAATGTGTTTCATTATTTAATTAAACACTAGATTTTTGACAAGTTTCAACACACCTTGATTGTCACAGAAAAATATTGGTGGCTGATCTTCAAGAATTTTCATGTTAGACATAATGTGACATAACCAAATTGCTTCACACATAGTTCCTCATGTGGTACGATATTATAACTCTATGGATGAGAGAGAAATTACATATCACTTCTTACCAATCCATGAAATTGGACAATATCCAAGATGACAGATATATCTTGTAGTTTATTTCCTATTATCAAAAGATCATGCATAGTTTGAGTTTGTATAACCCTACAAAAATAAATGTGAGTTCTTCTTGTATTCCAGACCATAATCTCATATACCTCAAAAATATCTCAAAACTCACTTTTTTACAATCCAATGACACTTCTTTGGATCCTATATGAATCTCAAAAGATATCTAACAACAAAGAATATATCTAGTCTGGTATATGTCAAGTAAATGAGACTCCCAATAAATTTCATGTAGTGAGTTCTATCTACTTGAGGTGAATCCTAAAATTGGGATAGTTGTAAACCTTTATTCATTAGAGTTGATAATGTTTTAAAATATGTCATCTTGTATTTATCAAGTAGTGTCTTGGCATATTTCATTTGTGAGACAAAAAAGTGATTAATCCTTTGCCATATATTTAAGCCAAGACAATAATGAAGTAGCCCCAAGTCTATCATGTTGAAGGATTTCTTCAAGTCATTCTTCACTTCTTTGAAAAGATCATTTGAGCTTCTTGTGATCAGAAGATCATCCACATATAAAATAAAAATGACAATCTATATGCATAACTTATTGATATATAAATTTGAATCTAAGGGACTATAAATGAATCTATGTTGCAATAGATGATCATTTATATTAATGTACCATGCCCTTAGTGCTTGTTTAATTCCATAAAGTGACTTGATTAGATGACATACCTTTTGTGGATGTTATTTTTAATTAAATACTTATCACTAGGTCATGTATACTTTTTCCTTGAGATCACCATTCAGGGAAGCACTTTTGATGTCCATCTACAAAATATTCCATCCTTTTTGTGCTTCCAGTGTGCAAATAACTCTAATGGTTTTGATATTTTTAGTGGGTGAAAATATTCTTCATAATCAATTCCTTATTAATGAGCATATGATTTTGCTACAAGTCATGCTTTTTATTTGTCAATAGATCCATCCACCTTCTATTTTGTTTTGAAAATCAACTTTGAGCCAATGGGTTTCTTTCCTATAGTAAAATCAACAAAATCCCATATCTTATTTTTTATTAGGGAATCATATTCGGCATCCATGGCCTTCATCCAATAAGGTTGACATAATGCCTCTCAAACTATCTATGGTTTGTTGTTGTCAACCACTGAACTCATCATTGTAATATTAACCTCATTTCTCACTTGTCTTCTTGTCCAAACTCCTAATGAAGTATATAAAATAGATTTTAGGTCTAAGTCCCTGATGGTGTTTTCTACCCATTTTTGATGTTGATGTTGTTACTAATTTGATGGAGAATTGTCTTCAAAATTTCCAAGATCAATGAACAATTCTCCTTGTAGCTTGTCTTCATGTTGACAAGATTCATCATTTTTATCATCTGACTATGGAATCAAATTATGATAGGGGGTTAGTTTTGACTCCTCTGTTATGGATAATGTTTACATGGGATATTTACCGAGATGGTAAATAGGTTGATATTTACTAGATGGTAAATAGTAAATAGTTATTTGTTATAACCGTATGGTTAATACGGTGAGTTAGAATATATATTATTGTGATATATTGTTATTTTTATAACAATATATCATAATAGGTTTAGATTTGGGTGTGAGAGAATTTCAGAGTTGTTATAGGAATAATATTCCTATATATATGCTTGTAATATGTTTGAATGATTTATTCAGAGAGAATAGAAGAATATATTATTATTATTATATGAATTAAATTATTTGTTGGGATCTTTCATTATGTAAACTCCTATAATTTAGGACAGTGGTATCAAAGCAGGTCAATGATCTGCTAAATATGTGAAGGGGCAGATCCACTGCAAGTTATGGTTGCCCCGAATAATGAGAAGCTTTAGATTAGTTTGGTTTAGTCTAGAATTACAGATTTGATATTGTCGTTTGTGCTAATAATCAAAAGGAACGTGGGTCTTCTAGAAAATGTGGACATGATTATAAATTATCTCATCTCCAAAACTACCTGAGAAGTTTGCAGCTTTGTATCCACAGCTCGCATTTTGCATTGCGTTAATGAATAGAGAAGCGTGGAGTTTTGGATTGCATTGCCTGGCACGGTTTACGTTGGTGATCAAGTACATGGCATTTCTGACACAGATTTCCATTTGTGTTTGTTTCTTTCCAACTCATATTCTCCTGGTCTTCTCTATTCTCAAAAGGCATTTTTATTGTGCATGCATCGGTTTTTCTGGTAAGTATTTGCGTTAGAATTCTAACATTGACACTGAAGATCATTAAAATGATACTCTGAGCACATGCAGACCTGAACGATTCATTGGCGTTCTATCCAACTTGACAATGGATTCAACCAGTCTCGACTCCTCTCAAGCATTCTACATGCAGCGATTGTCTCTTTGACTGTGAGTAAAAACAAAATCCATTTTGTATGACTGTGTCTCTTAAAGCGAAGTCAAACACAGCAGATCTGTATCCTCTCCAAACATCTCAACCAATGTATTAATACAACTGTCAAGATGTCCATGTTTTTATTGATAAGCCAAGTAGTTCGTTGTATAGATGCATCGTTCTTCTCCAAGTTCTCGGTAAGTGTATTAAGTTTTTCATTGAAACTTCTTGTTTGTTGTTTTAAAAATTTATTTCATATAGTTATCTTGAAATAAAGTCATTAGAGTCTCACTTGGTTCGTGGAGTTAATGAGGCATCTCTCTGTCATATGAGTCGTGTCACCTAAATATAGTTGGTCAGTTTAAAATTAACATTATATAATTTGTAACAGTTCCCGTGATTTGTAAGTCGTGATATATTTAGATTGACATTAGTAAAATGTCACGAGTCTAAAATGTCACGAGTCTTTTATATGTTGGGCCAAAAAAAAAGAGTCTATCAAATTTATCAAAACTCCAAAGTGTCTATAAGTCACTTTTTTAATGAGTTACTTTTATTTTTTTTAATTTGTCAATATATCAAAAGAGTCAAATTTTGTGTTAAGAGATGTCATAAAAATTTATAGTGTTAAAATTTTGTTTGGGTTTATAGTCAAAAAGTTATTATAAAAAATTGTAAAATATTTGTTACAGATGTATTATCGAGAGTACCCGACATCTTGGAATTTTTTAAGCTTCATCAATACATCGACTAAGTAAGTAATCATTTGTTGGAGGAAGGAGGCAAATGAAGGTACGAGGATCTTCGCACCTCTCATTCATCACCAATGACGAGGTTGTTGATATGCTATGGTGACAGATTTGTGTGGTGTACATTTGCTTTTCAGTTGTGTGGTTAGTTTATTTTCTGGAAATGTTCACATCATGGGAGGGGAACATAGAGCAATGTTTCATTTTCCATTCAAAACCAAACTGACTAAAGTCAAGGAACGCTACCAGTGACAGTCTTCTTTGTTGTGTGAGATTGAGTGGCACAATTGTACACAGTGGCTACAAGTAAGAAGTCGATTTCTTACAAGGTCAAATGTGACATTCAGTGTGTATTTTATTTTAGTTTGAGTTTAGTGTATAGAAGATGTAAACAAAATCTTGATGTTTTAACTCTTAGTAGAAAACATTGTACAATGTGTCTCTAATTTTATTGTAACACTCATAGATTTGGAAAGGGTTGGTGGTCAATGCAAAAAACCATAGATGTAAAAAGATAGATAAAATTTTACTAGTTTAGTGGTCCTTTGACTGCCTTCCTTCTTTATGAAAATGATCCACCAGTGGAATGCCGAGTGCATTATTTTCATAGAGTAAATGTGAGATGCGTTCTTTCGCATAGTTGTGGTCATGTGCAGCAAGACATTCAACCAGTTGTAAATTTGCACGCCTTTATTTGATCTAGATTATGAGGCAAGCCCATGCAAGACGTTATAATAGAAAAAGAAGTTATGTTGTACCTTGTCAACATTAGGGGGTGAATGTTATGGATAATGTTTACATGGGATATTTATCAAGATAATAAATAGTAAATAGGTTGATATTTTACAGATGATAAATAGTAAATAGCTAGTTGTTATAACCATATGGTTAATACGATGAGTTATAATATATATTATTATGATATATTGTTATTTTTTATAACAATATATCGTAATAGGTTTAGATTTGGGTATGAGAGAATATCAGAGTTTTTATAGGAATAATATTCTTATATATATGCTTGTAATATGTTTAAATGATTTATTCAGAGAGAATAGAAGAATATATTATTATTGTATGAATTAAATTATTTGTTGGGATCTTTTATTATGTAAACTCCTATAATTTACAACATCCTCTTTGTGTGTCAATGAGTCAAATTATGATTCATCACAAACCACATCTCAACTTTTGAATTTGTTTGTCTCAAGATCTATGAGACAATATGATTTTGGTATCGTACTATACCCCAATAGGATGCATTGGAGTGTCTTTGGTTCAATCTTCTTCCTATTTTTATCTAGGACATACATATATGATGTACAACCAAATACTCTTAGATGGGAGATTAAAGGTTTATGACCAATCCATACCTCTTTTGGTGTCTTGTCTTGAAAGATCTTCATATGTGCCTTGTTCATAAGATATAGGTTTTCTGAAATAATTTTGCCCAGAATTACACCTCTAACTTTGTAGTGGAAATCATGCAATGTACCATCTCTATGATAGAATGATTGTGTCTCTTTGTAATTCCATTATTTTGGGGTATAGAAGGAGAATTCAAATTTTGTTTGATTTTGTGTTACTTCAAGAATGTCAAAAACTACTTTGATATGAATTCCCCCTTTGATATGAGTGGATGTATTGAAGAGGCCTCCTTGAATGCATCAGAACAAGCTGGTAGAATACCTTAAAATGAGCAGAGGCTTCACTATTCTTCTTGAGAAATAACACCCAAGTATTGATAGATAAATCATCAACAAACAATTAGAAGTACTTGAATCCTTGAAAAGAAGTAGGTAGGGGTCTACACACATTAGTATACACCACATTGAGATGATCCTTAGTATGAAAGGAACTCAGATAAAATGGAACCTTATGTTGTTTTTCTATAAGGCATCTAGGGCATATAGATGAAGAATGGGAAAGCTAAGGAAGTACATGTACCATTTCCTTAGAGCTGAGCTCATATAGGGAGCCAATAGAAAGATGCCCATATCAATAATGCTAGAGGGAATTATATTATATCATAGAGGTAGAGAGAGAAAGTTCATTAAAGATGAAACTACATCTATTGAAAATAAATGATCCTTTAGAAAAGCTCTAGTAATTATCTTACCTTCTTGTGAGAGAAGATAGGATTTGGTGCCATTTTTTATTAGGAAGTCCACCCTAACCTTATGACTTAAGATTTGACTTATAAATAACATATTTGCTATCAAATAAGGGACATATAATGCCTTTGTGATAATATATCATCTCATCGTGAGAGGAATGGTGATAGTCTCAAATAATTTTTAAACATATTCCTTATCATCTATGATCCAAACCCAATCTTCAATGGGTTGATTAGTAAATAAATCAAAGAGATTCTTACATCATGTCATATACTTGTTGGCACCTAATTCAATCAACTAAACACTTATCATTGGTGACAAGGTTTGGCAGACAAGAACAACATTTTCGTTGTTTTTGTGCCGCTATATGTCCTTGTTACTTCTATCACTGATGATGAGGACATCTTTTTGATTGATGTGAATCATCTTGATAATGTGCCCTCTCGACTGGATGTACCTTGAGTCAAGTCATTATAGTATAAATGATCAGTGTCATGAGTATTTATGTGGAAAATATGAAACCACCATTTTGATATTTGAGAATTTGACTAATTTGATAGTAATTTGGTGTTCCTTTCTATAAATTCTAACCACACTTCTTGGAAATCAATGTTTTGTCCTCAAACTCATTTTACACTGATTAGATGGCTTCTTCTCATTGAAGCATATTCACTAGGTCTTTAAAAGGCTCGAATTATTTGGTAATGTTTAGTGTTATGATGAATGTTCAAATCTAAAAAGGAAGAAATCTCATAGTAATTGAGACCAATGTATTGTATTTAATATTTTCACCAAGTGAAACTAGCTCTACACAATGTTTGGCTACCCAACATAAAAACTCCTCAACTTTCTCACCATCTTTCATACTGAGTGTATGAAGTTTTGACTAGAGATGGAAGATATTTATTTGGTTTTTAACCTTGTAGATAGTGGATATAATGTCCCAAGCCTCCTTCAATGTTGGCATATCCCAAATATGTGGTTGAACCTCATCAAAGATACTGATTGTAATCAACATCAAGGATTTATCATTAGACTTGTCATACTTTGTCTACTCATCATCTCTAGTTTGACAGGGCACACTAACAATGATAATCCCCCATAATTCTTTGAATTGAAGAATCATTTGCATCTTTATCTTCCATGTTGCATACTTTGGCAATTTTAGGAGATGAGAACTGGAAAGAATCAATTTTGGTGTTGGCATGGCTTATGTCTCCCTTAAATACACAAGTTATTTTAAAATAAAACCAAAACAATAAAGACAACAAAATATTTTATTCCTTTAAAAATTTTGTATTACAAACAAAATATATATTATCAAAGGTAACTGAGGCTTTTACAAGATCAAGCCTTTAAAGAATAAAATCTATCTTATAGGTGAGATTGATAGGCCTTTGCAGTTAGACGTGGTCTCTTATGACGATGTTTTTATTCATGTTCATCATCTACAGCATATCCTTCTTCCAAGTTGGCAAGTATATTCCTTGCTTGACACTATACTTTAAACTAGAAATATTCTAACAATCCTTGTTGTACTAATTCATCAAATTATATGTTTTCAACATTTTAAATGGCATCTTAGAAGGAAAAATAAATGCCTATGAAATTGGCATAACTCATTCAAGCACACCAAATTATTTATTTAGTGCAACACCTAAATATATTCACAATAAAATAGATGCCTTTGCAATCTTTTCTTACTATAACACAATGGGAAAGCATCAAGCTTTTCTTGATCTCAAAATCAATTCCAAGGTAGGTGGGAACAATGCAATACTATTGAATTTTATAATTAATTACCTTTCTTCCATAATGATAAAAGACTAAGGTTTAACAAATAAAATGATAACACAATGGTTAAAAAGACTAGAACATAATGACCATCATAAAGATTTGGATGTAGCTATACAACTATCGACTAAGTGAGCCATCATAGTAACTTTCTACCCATAGGTCTATGTGTTTACTATCTACAAGTCATGATTTCTATCTATGCCAACACATTTTTCATGACCCTGTATGATTTTCCAGCACCTTTCTCTTCATAGTTCATTCCCTTTGTTTTAGGGCGTATTCAAACTCATGCTCTCGATCTAATACCAAAATGAAGAACTGATTGCTATGTTGATTTCATTCATTAACAAAGTAGGTATATACAATCAAAATTGGTTTAAATACTAATTTTCAATACTTTCAAAACATGGTTGATGAAAATTAAAATGAAGAGGACACACAAGTTTATAGTAGTTACACAAGCATGTGTTCCAATAAACTACTCTTTTATTATGTTTTTATTTGCCCAAACTATGTTCATCTATCATACAAATCCAAAAAATGTCATTACTCATGGATTTATAATTAATATTTGAGGTGATGAATGCATTATCGAGTCATTTTAAACATGAAGCACACAATCAAAAAAAAAATAGTCTACTTTCCATTAACATATTGGTTTATATACTAATGTGACATAAACTTCTTAAAAAGGTTGATCAATTTTTTTGGCCATACCAAGTAAAAGGTATGTAAAATAATAAAATAAGACAATTACTGAAGTTAACTACTAGTTACCTAATTTTTAACAAATGTTGATTGATGATGCTAACACATAAAACAAATGATGGAGAATAGTAGTGACTGAATTGGATTGTTTACTCATCCCTAGCATAAACATGGTTAACTTTATGTGTTTGACACATACTCTTTCTTTACCTCTGACATACTATCTATCCATATCTCCCTAATGATACCCTCCTTTTCTATAAATACACAAAACTTGCACTGTAATCACACACTCAATAGAACCCATCAAATGGTTAATCAAATCAAAATGTATTAAACATATTTTTATAATATAGCAATAAATCAAATCAATGTTGAATATTAATGTCATAGTATTGCCTCAAAATAAATTAATATATTCCTCCTATCATTTGTATTCTATTTGCTTGAACCTTTGTAAATCACTATTATAAACATGATATCCAATATCACATAAATTTCACATCCAATCCATAAAACATGTAAAATCATTGTTAGCCCAAAACTACATAATATGATGAGATACATTTATCTAAGCATTCATTTTATTCAATATAGTAAACCATTGATAGAATAGGCTCTTAAAACATTTTAGAGTTTGACCAGATAAGTCTACATGGCACACCACATAAAATAAAAATAAGTAAATAATACATTCATAAAAAATAGGATATAACTCTTGCACAACACATTTCCATGTCATATGAAGAAACACACAACCTCATTTTCTACCGTCACCTCCTCTATAAATATAAGATTATCGTTACTTAACACTTTGTACACAAAAAGTGAGATGTGGTCAATGATCATGGGTTTTGAGTGAGTTAGTATTATCGGTTTACACTCTTTCACTTTACAAAATCTCATTCTATAAAAATAGAAAATTACATCATTTTTTATGTAACTTGCACATTTGGGGCAACTCCTAGATTACATTGTGATAGGCTTCATTGATGTTGAGACTACGTTGCCTTGTGAGGAAAAACAATATAATGCAATATTCTCTCTCTTTATCCCCTCTCTCCATATGTCTTTATCTATCTCAAGAGGAGGGGAAGGTCAAGCATGGAAACACACTAAGAATATGGTGTATATAAAATATTATAATAATATAACAACTTAAAAATTTAATGTTCCAACTTGAGTATAGGGTAATATAGTGATAATCACAACCTTAACAATAAAATCAAAACTATGTGGGGTATCTAAAATATAAGTTATCATATATATAAACAAAAAAAAAGTAAAATATTAATCAATTAAGTTTAGACATATTACAATATAAACTTAATATTCTTTTAGATACATAAACAAACTATGATTAATTACCTATGTGAATATATATGGTGAAATATATAAGCCTTTCGTATCTAGTTGTGTGATGACCTAAAGTGGTGAAACAACTACATATGGCATATACTCTTGCATAGTAGTGTTTTAAGGTGTTGAAGTAACTATAGATGGTATATAGTTTTACATGCTAGTGTCTTATATATATATATATATATATATATATATATATATATATATATATATATATATATATATATATATATATATATATATATATATATATATATATATATATATCTGTGTGTGTGTGTGTGTGTGTGTGTGTGTGTGTGTATAATCTCTATAGGTGTGTGTATTAGATTTGCATATGTAACCCCTATATGTCTAATATGGACAGGTGGTCCAATACACTTCCTTCCAAATGATGTGTAATGATGTACAAAAATTTTAAGATGCTTGGTTGTTATGCCACTATGTGAATTACCAATAGTAGGAGGGACACTACAAGATATGCCACAACATATAGCCTATATATAAGTCCTTAGTGTATGCATTCCTTGGTCAATCATGACCTATGTGAAACTAATAACTACCTCAAGAGTGTTCATACATATACGATGATGTAATATTTTGAGGATAGAAGTTTGTGTTATTGTCCTTATATTATTATATGAAAAGTTTTGGTAATTTTTGCCCTATTTAGCACTAAGTTTATTATATGAGGACCCACCTCCCCTACCCTAGGATGCCTTCATGTCAAAATAATTTTGGATTTCTTGGAGAAAAAATTCACAATAATTTTTTTCTCAAAAACTATAATGGGACCTTATTGTTATTGCATTGAGTCTTATCAAACACCATCCACCACCTATCTCAATAGTTTTTTTAATCTCTGCATGACTATACCAATGAATGTTATATGTTTATGAATCATTGGTGGAGGTTCAATGTTTCTTGACATACAAAACAAAGTAAATATATATATTTTAATCTTTTTATTGTTAATATCCTCATATTATAATTTATTAGAATAATAATGTTCCAATAGCTTTCTTTGATGTAGCATTGCATCAAGTTAGGAAGTGGCATTTCTCACTTTGTTATAAATAACCTCTAGTGTATTAGAAATTGAATTGCAATATGTTCTAAAGAGTAACACAAAATATTAATGATAATTTATAATTTTTTTTACTTTGTTATATTGTTGATATAATTCTATTGATGCTTTTATGAAGACAAAATATTTGGAGTTTTTATTAGATTGTTTTGGATATTTTCTTTAGGCAATGGGTCCATCGAATAAAAAATCTTAAAAATTCATTGGTAAAGTGCCATTCAGTGAGGCATACAGTAGTGTAAACAACTAAAGCTCAATTTATAATGCTAGAATGTAGGCCAAAATAAATAAAATTTAACTAATTAAATATATGATGCAATTTATAACTACTAGATGAAGTTAAAACACATTGAAACCATGTTTTAATAAACATAGTTATTATGAAATAATTATAGTAAAATATAACCAAAAATGGGTAAGGTGTAGTTTTATCAACAAAAGCATGGTTAACCCAAATTGAAATGCAACATAAAGAGAGCATGGTGTAGTTCATTAGCCAAAATGCAATCCAATAGGGATGAACATTGTATGAATAAGATGAAACACATTCCAATGAATGTAAAAGAAAAACAATGAAGATAAATGTTCCTAAGATAAGATGAACACAAGATATATAACAATAAATGCAGTCTAAGACAAATTCATTGTTCCAAAGCTAAAATGTAGTTTTACAATGTTCAAACTAGTTTTAGAGGGTGTAAAGTGTAATTTAAAAATTTAAAGGTAGCCAAAAGTGAAGAGCTAAATGCTTCAATTATTTCATTCATTAACGTAGCGTGCATGCACGTGTGTGTGCACACACACATATAAAGTAAAAAATGGCTGAAAAACTATTACCAATCATACCTATCTAAATAACTACCTAACCATAAAAATTAATCCATGTTTATTTTAAATAATTTAATATATAGTTATTATAAAATTCCCCCCTTTATTACATTATTTTTATAAATATGCCCCTAAAATAGATCAAATTTCACCTTGACAAGTGACTTAGTGAATATATCTTCTATCTGTAAATCTATTGGGTAGTACTGGTGCTGAATGTGGTGGTTCAAGACTTGTTCTCAAATGTAATGACATTGGACCTCAATGTGTTTATTTATTTCATGAAACACTAGATTCTTGACAAGTTTCAACATGCTTTAATTATGAAAAAAAAAGGATTGGTGACTGATCTTCAAGAATTTCCATGTCAGATAAAATGTGACATAGCCAAATTGTTTCATATATAGCTACTATGTGACATGATATTATGCCTTTGTAGATGAGAGATTAATTACAGATTGATTATTATTAATCTAAAAAATTTATCTAAATCTAAGATGAAATATATATCCTATAATTGATTTCCTATCATCAACAGATCATGCATAATCTATGTGTGTATAACCTTGCAATAAAAAATGTGAGTTCTTCTTGTATTCTAGACCATAATCTCATGTACCTCAGACATATCTCAAAAATTGATTTACTTAAACCCAAAAACACTTCTTTGGATCCTCCATGAATCTCGAGAGCTAGCTGACAATAAATCATATACCTAGTCTAGTATATGTCAAGTAAATGAGACCCCCAACAAGTTTCCTATAATGATTTTCATCTAATTAAGGTGAATCCTAAAATTGAGATATTTTCAAACCTTTCTTCATTATATTTGACAATGTTTTATAATCTATCATCTCATATTTTTGTCTTGAAATATTTCATTTGTGAAACAAAAATATGATTCTTCCTTTGCCATATATCCTTGACAAGATAGTAATGAAGTAACCATAAGTTTTTCATGTCGAAGGATTTATTAAAGTCATTCTTCACTTCTTCAATGAGATCATTTGATCTTCCTCTAATCATAATATCATCTACATATAAAACAAGAATGCCAATCTATGTGCCCACCTTCTTGATATACAAATTTGAATCTAAGGGGATAAAAATGAATCCATGTTGTTACAGATGATCATCTATCTTAATTTACCATGCCCTTGGTTCCTACTTATGTCCATAACGTGACTTGATTAGATGACACATATTTTTTAGATGTTGTTCTTCAATAAATCCTTTTAGCTAGGTCATGTACACTTCTTACTTGAGATCACCATTAAGGAAGGAAATTTTGACATCCATCTGTTGAAGCTTCCATCTTCTTGCTGAGCATACCCCTTTATTACAAGTCATGATTTTTATTTATTGATAGATCCATCTGCCTTGTATTTTGTTATAAAAATCCACTTGTAGCCAATGGGTTTCTTTCCTATAGGTAGATCAACAAGTTCCCACATCCTATTTTTAATCAGGGAATCATATTCCAAATATACGGCCTTTATTCACTAAGGTTGACATAATGCCTCAAACTATTTTTAATTTGGTGCTATCAACAACTGAACTCATTAGTGAAATATTAACCTCATTTATAACCTATCTTCATATCTGAAATCATGATGAATTATTTGGAATAGAGTTCAAGTCTGAGTCCCTAATGGTGCTTTCTACCCATTTTAGATGTCAATGTCATTATTGATTTGATGAAGAATTATCTTCCAAATTTCCAAGATCAACAAATAATTCTCTTTTTATCTCATCTTCATGTTGACAAGATTCATCATTCTCATTATTTGAATATGGAATCAACTTATGATAGGTGGTTGGTTTTGACTCCTCTTTGTGTGTCAATGAGTCGAATGATGACTCATCACAAACCATGTCTTGAATTTTGTAAATATTTTGTGTCTTAAGATCCATGAGATGATATGGTTTTGAGGTAGTACTATACCCCAATAAGATGCAGTGGAGTGTCTTTGGTTATATCTTCTTCCTCTTTTTAGTTGGGACATGCATATATGATGTACAACCAAATACTCTTAGATGGGATATTAAAGGTTTATGACCACTCCATAGATCCTCTAGTGTATTGTATTAAAATATATTTTTAGGTGTCCTATTTAGAATATAGACAACCATTTGAAATTATTCTACCCATAATGAAACCTCTAAATTTATAGTGGAAAGCATGTAACAATCCATCTCCATGATAGAATGATTGTGTCACTCTAAAATTCCATTTTTGGGGAATGTAGTGAGCAGTCAAGTGTTGTTTGATGTCATGTTGCTTCAAGGATGCTAAGAACTGATGTGAATTCCCCCTTAATTTGAGAAGAGGAGTCAAAGGGTCTCCCTGACTGGGTCACAAAAAGATGATAAAAGATCTTAAAATGAGCAAAGGATTCACTTTTATTCATGAAAAATAACACCTAAGTATTATGAGATAAATCATCAATGAATTATTGAAAATACTTGAATCCTTGAGAATAAGTAGGTAGGGGTCCACATAGATTGGTATGCACCACATCAAGATTATTTGGAATGAGAAGAACTCAGCTCAAATAGAACCTTGTGTTGTTTTCCTAAAAGGCATCCATGACATAGAGGTAAAAAATGAGAAAGCTGAGGAAGTACACATATCATTACCTTAGATCTAAGCTGGTATATGGAGCCAATATAAAGGTGCCCATATTGATCATGCTAGAAGGTAATAGATTATACTGTAGAGGCATATAGAGTAATTACATTAGATGACACTGTATCTAGTACAAATAAATGATCCTTTAGAAAACCTCTAGCAATTACCTTACCTTCCCATGAGAGGAGATAGGATTTGGTGTCATTCTTGATAAAGAACTCCTCATTAAATTTATGATTCAAGAGATAAATTATAGATAATAATTTTTTTTATCAAATTGGGGACATGAAACACCTTTGTGAGAGTACAACTTCTCATCCCAATAGGAATGGTGATAGTCCCAATTCCTAATGCAACATACTCCATATCATTTGTGATCCAAACCCAATCTCTAGTGGGTTGATTAATCAGTGAATTAAATATATTCTTGCATCCTACCATATACTTTATATCCCTTGATTTAATTAAACAAACTTTGTTTTCTGGTAATGAGGTTTGGGAGACAATACCTACATTATTATGTGCATTTTAATCTATTTTAACTGGCACTTTGTCTTCAGATGCATCATTTTTTCTAGTTGTTTTTGTGCCATTACATGTACTCACTACTTCCATTGATAATTGTTACCTTTTCATTCACTCCAATTCAATTTTTCATGATCCTTCCCTTAGCAAAAAATCAACTTACCATCTTCCCTTATTGGTCATGTGTTTGTTTCTTAAGTCGGCTCTTTGTTTAAAAAATATATATATATCCACATGTCATCTTATTTTTGAAATTACTATAAAATTGAACCCTTTTCATGGTTCAAGAGTTCAATGGTTCAAGATTCAATGGGTCAATGATTCAACATTTAATACTTCTCAAAAAGTCATGTACCCTTGGTCCCTTTGTGCAATTCAACTTGTATCTTTGAACCTCCTGATTGAACCTCATATCAAAGTTCAAAGGTTCAAAGGTTTAGAGGTTTAACGTTCGCTCACTATAGTCTCATTTTACTTGAAGCCTTATTTAAGTCAAAAACTTGTGGGAGATTTAAAGGAAATATATCCAAAACATATTATGAAGTGAAAAGTTCTAACTTTTGAAAGGTTACGAGTAATAATTACATATCAAGGTCATGTGTGAGAAATGCTTGCAATTAATGCATCTGTCAGAGTTCATGTCTTATCAATAATTTTTGACATGAATTATTTGAGCTAATAATTATTCAACCTGATTTAATGCATTTTTCAAGAAAGTAAAAGCCAATTTTAACAGTAAACACACAGGGTGATGCAAGAGGAGAACAATGTTAGAGGTATAAGATTTTATTGCCCAGTTTGATAGTAATCTCTGATCCATTGAAGGTGAGTTTGAATTTTTTCTATATCTAATTCCATTAATTTGTTGGAAAGGAGAATCATTTTGTGTTTCTAGTGTTATTAAAGAAGTTCAAGGCATTTTCACTGTATTTATTCAGTCTATAGCCATGAAATCTGCTTGTTTTGGTTTTAAACATGGTTCAAGCCTTATTTTTTCTCTTCCTAAACTTAGGGATACTTCTTTAGTTCAATGTGATTTATAAGATTTTAAGGAGAGGGTTAAAAATCCTATGTCAACCCCTATGATGGAGAAAATAGTGGAAAGTGGTTTACTCAAAGCTGTGACTTTTCCCATGGCGGTATAATATCCTGAATTAGTTCAAGAATGCATGAATAGATATGACCCTCAAAATAGGTGTATCAGAACTATGGATGGCAATGTGTTACTGCATGTCAATAGACAAACCCTAATGGCTGTGATGAAAATTTTGCCCAAGGAGCCATACTCTAACCTTGATATTACTTCCTCTTATGGTCATTTTTCATCAAAGAAAGCAATCTACAGGAGTGTAATTGCCAAAAATTGATTACTAAAATTTCAAAAAGGAGGTTCAAGACTGCCCAGAGCATTAACTAGAGAACATATGATACCATAAATTAAAGACATCATGGTATTGTTACACAAGGTGAAAGGCAGTTCTCAGGCATTTTATTAGGAATATTAGATGTATTTCTTCATCCAAGTGATCCTCCACAGAGAAAAATATTTGGATTGGTTAGAAATTATAGCTGAATGTTTGCATCAAGGTCTAAGTAATTATTTGGGGAATATGGACTTTTATATGTCCACATATATCTTCTATTGCCTGGGGTCTATAAGATAATGGGGAGAGTTACCTCATGCACTCTTGGTTGAGGACAACAAAATTTATGATTATTATTCAAAAATTATAGATGCAAAATTATTATGAGAATTATAGGAGATTTAATTATGTTTTTATTGGAAAAATGACTTATGAACTAGCAGACAATATCAATAAGAGAATGTCCAATGAAGCTATGTAGCTGATCAGTATTTATGGTAGTTTATTTATCCAGTTTCCCAAATTTACTTATATCAGACTTGGTGGTTTTGATGGCAAACCTGTGAAGCTGCCCAGGTATGCTTTTGACTGCTTTATGTTGATAGAAGTGTGTAGGTAGCTGGACCATGTAGATAATAAATTCCCAATGAAGAAAGAATCTGGTATATCTTTTCCCATCGAACTTGGACACTATTCATGCCAGTCAATTTTGGATGCTTTGAATTTAGAAGTGGGCCTAAAAAGTTTAATTTTTAGTACTGTAGTGCCAGACCCCAATTTGAAAACAAAGGTTTTGATCGGGACAATTTGGGTTTTGGAACAGGATTTTCACACATCCCTTTAATAGAGGACTATTGGGAGGATTATTCAAATGAACAATTGGACCTTAATAAGGAAGTGGAAGAAGTCTTGAGACTTGTTTTGGAAACATCTTGGCACATCCATAGAATGGTGGTTCAATGAATGGAACATTTTTCTTACATAACATGGTTCATAGAGGTTCATCACCACCACTACCATCATCCCTAATAATTTTCATATCCATACTTAAGCTTCATTCTAAATCCTTCAGGTTCTCCTTAGGGTAAATAGTTACCCTCAATTTAAATATGAATATTTTTGGAATAGTTTATAATGAGGAATAGGTGATTGATCCTCAATTTGAACAAATAAAATAATTACCTATTCTAGAAATTGATTAGAATAAAAATGAAGAGGATCATATTGAGCTTATAACCCTCCCAGTAATAAGGAAAATTGATAAATGGTTGAGGGAATGTAGATTGAAAGAAGTTCAAAATGAAGATTTCCATCAATGTGCACTAATCGCTGAATCACCATCTCCAACAACCTCTTATAATTGGCTTATTACATAAAATTGGAAGGGGTCATATCATAAAAGAGTCCAAGAAATCCCTTACAACTATTCTACCTCCTCATGCCACTAGATCAAGAACTAAAAGTAGGAAGAAGAAGTAGATTTCTGAAAGAATAGTTGTGGACTTAAACTCTGAAGAGGATTTGGAAGAGGAAACAAGTGATAAAGGGTTTGATCTGCCAATGACAAAGGAGATTAGTGAAAATTAACAAAAAGAGGTTTCTTCAAATTTTATAGATCTGATGGTGATATAAAATGTGCCTTATAAACAATTAAATCCTGGTAAGGAGGTTCCAGTCCTTGCACCCAAATGGTTGGGAATTTCAATTAGTGATAAAATAAATATAGTTCTAATTTCATTACCATTGGAGGACATAGTTAGCAAGTGTCTAGGAAAGACTCATAAATCCAAGAAGTTGAAAATAACATCCAAGGTGGACATTATCCCTAATATAGGGAATTGGAATGAAAAAATAGCCTGGCTAACAACTGATGAGGAAGTTCAAGATCCCATAATTCAAGATTTCACAATAAAAAAAATAGATCTTGGGACTACATCACGCGTCGCAGATGTGCACCATCTTGAAGCATCTACCAAAAGGATAGTCAGTCATACCTAGAAGGATGAAAAAGATAGGAGGGATTTCAAATAGACCTTATAATCAATGGCAGAGTATATCAATGCCATTCATAATCCAAATCCACAACTTGCTTCCCAACTACCTCTGTCTTTTGACCCAAAATCTTTGGTCAACCAGAAAATGCTAGATCAGATACATAGAAACAAAATGGTGACTATAGTGTTTGATGATTTTTTGGATGGCATTTTCTAGAAGGGTACATAATACATTAAGGAATTGAAGAATATATATGATGAGACTATGGCTGTCATCAAGGATTTGAAAACACAGAATGATTCATGGGAAAAAGAGTAAGGAAAATGGATGAATGTGATAAATCAAATTGGTGATGTTTAGAAGTATGGGGTAACAAAGTTTTTATCAGAGAAAAATTTGATGAGTCTGAATGATTATATATTGTATTTAAGCAAGATAAATATTGAAAGGATAAACTCAGTAGCTAACAAGGATGAATTGAATTTACAAAAATGATCAAAGAAATAATTGAGTTCACTCAATCCTTCAAACATGACTTATAATGTATTGATGTGAAATATATAAAAGATGATGGAGAGCTAGAAAAGGATATCGATACTGTGGTTCAATCCTTCAGAGAGAATATCAATTTCATTAAAGAAAATGACAACCTATTAATTAAGGATTTCTCTCAGATTTCAAAAGTAGAATCACTTCTTCACCTATGTGTTGATGCACTCCCGAAACATGCAAAAAAAGTGGTGAAAATTCAAAGAGAGAAAGATGTTTAGAAAGCATGGGTTAAACACATTGGCAACCCCAAATTCTCAAAAATCTAGGAATTTGTTACTACACATCAAGAATGGAAGGCGCAACGTGTCTCCTCATCAGAATAAAGAAAATATAGAGATTCCAATCCACTGCCTCAGTCTTGATCTTGCTTCTGTAATCTCTTTATTCAATTTTTCAGTTGAAATTACATTTAAATCTTTTTTTATTTTAATGATTTTGTATGAAACTAAATCCTATATGGTTCAAATTTTGTTTTAACGCTTGGTTTAAAAGAATAGTTAATTAGGGTAACTATATATATGTTTTTAGTTAAAAACTGATATACAAGATAGTGAAGAAGAAGACAAGAGAATTTTAGAGCTAAAATTATTTGTTTTATAATATATGTGATGATTGTTTGAAGAATTTTCATCTATGAGAGAAAATAAGAAATGATTACTGTATACTTAAATCTGTGTGTTTAAGTATTTGAAATCAGGTTTCTGTGTGAACTCTCCTTTCAAGTGGTAATTATTCTTTCATTAGATAACTCATCATATGTGTTTTATCTTTTGTTGGTTCAATAATATACACATTTATATGTTTGATTATTATTGAGGATAGAATATGTGTGTTCTATCACTAAATAATGTTACATGGAGGAAAGATACCGCATTCATAACATGGCAATGTATGAATGTTAGTTTGCCTTAAATGGTTTCTGGTTAAAAGTGTGTTTGAATGATTAAAGTAGTTTGAATTCATTAAAGATTTTAAATGGAGTTGTACCTTAATTTAGAGAGGAATTATCCCTGATAGTTCACTCATTTTTTGTTTAACTCATTTATTCTCAAAGAAAGGGTTATAAAGTAAAAAAAATAGTTTGTTTAAAACAGGGCAAATCTATTAACCAACAGTTTTTGGTGACTCTACTATGGAATCAAAGTCATTTGTTAAAATATTAGTCACCTTAATATGAAGCAATGATGATGCTTCCCCATGAAAATATAATTTTCGTTCTACAGCCTAATCTTGGTTATCAATACGAGTATGAAGATATAATTGGTTAGTTAAACACTCTTGCATGGCGCACTCACTGAAACATTGAAGATTATAGAAGGGCCAACCGAGTATTATAAAAATAAGAATAATTGGCTGATAATTTGAGATTGTTATTACTTAGACAAAGAAAGAGGCAAGTAAAAAATGTAGTAAGAAATCAAGCCCCTAAATTCCAAAGAGGTCAAGAGTAGCTTAGAAACTAATATCATAAACTGGAGTCTAGAAGATATACAAGGTCTTTAAGGAGAGAAGGAGTTGAGGATCCTACCTTTCAAACACTACAAAGCCTTAATTTTCCTTATATCCCTACTCCTATTAGAAGAGCTAGAAGTAGACCTCCTAGCCCTCCTAAGCCTTCTACATCCTCTATCTATTAAGCCTTAACCCTTTTTGGTATTATTATTCCCTCTGCCATTAGTTTTCTTCCAATGGCTCAACCTTGGGGAGAAGTTATAAGGCCTCTAAATTTAGGGGCTAACCTAAATCCTCTACCTAAAAATGGAAGGGAAAACTTACCCAAGTTTAATGGAGATGGAAGACAATCACCAGATGAACATTTGAGTGATTTTGCCGTAGCATGTTGTGTTTTAGGTGTGCAACATCAAGGTGTAGCCATAAGGCTTTTAGTGCAAACTCTAACTAAAACTATAGAAGAATGGTTTTATCATCTAACTGACTCTTCAATTACAAACTGGATTGATATGGAAATTATGTTTGAAAATAAGTTCAAAAATGTGGAAGATGAACATTCCCTTCTTGCTCAATTGACTCAGCTCAAGAAATAAATGCATGAGCCTATGAGGAAATTTATAGCCAAATTCAATAGAATTGTGCACAAAATCCCAAATGCTAAAAGGCCAACTCCTGAGAATCAGAAATGTTTATTTATTAATTTTATGCCTCCTGATATTAATTTTCATCTTAGAAGAGGTACAGCTACCAACTTAGCAATCACACAAACCTTGGTAGTTGGCTTAGAAGATCTAATTATGGCTATAAAATGGAAGAAAGAAGTCCAAGTACCTAATGCTCATCCCTCATCTTATACATATCATGTGGTTCAAATATTAGTTAATGATATGATTTCCTTAAAAAGACAATTGCCTAAGGCTGGTACTTCATTTCAATAACCATATCAAGATGTTAGTAGGATAAATTTTAATCAACAAACAAATACTAGTAGGATATTACCATTTACATCAGCACAACCCAGTCTAGCTATTGAAGCTCCCCCTAAAAGAAGAAATATGTGTGCCTTTCATTTGACTACTGATCATGATGGAAACTCTTGTTCACAGATGCTTAGATATGCTCAAATGGCCACTACTCAATATGTATTGGGAAAGATTACCAAGAAGAAAGGAATTTTGAGCAACTTGGCATCTCTAAAATAGACTTCCTAGAATATGAATCAGATTTAGAAAGAGGAGGTGAAATATTGGTTACTCTTGAAGATCCTTCATGAGCTGTGCTTACTAGAATTCAGAGGAATATGAGATTTTATAATACTCAAGAAGTAACTGTTAAAGGTAAGGATCCTTGTACTATAACCCCTGACATTAATTTGAAGACCCAAGAAGTTAAATTGTTACATAGAAATGATCATGAAACTTCTTTTGATATTATAGAATTTTACAAATCTATAAAGATTCAAATATCCACTGCTGAGTATCTTAAATTGAATCCCAAAGAACTTGATAAATTGGTTAAATATGTCAAAGGTGATCCTTCACAAATTGAGCCCAAAAGTCAACTAAATGCTAGTGTTGAGTCTTTGATTTCCCAATTATTTGCTTCCCCACCTGAATCGCCTAGGCATACTCCTAAAATAACCATTGACTCAGCTAATGATACTTCTTATATGGTTGATATGAACCCAACCCATTTTATGTTTATTTATTTATAAATGGCCATAAACTCAATAATTATATTATAGACTCAGGTGCCTCTAATAATATCATGCCTTCTTCTGTATCCAAATCCATGGGCCTATTCCTTACAAAAATATTTGGTATGTGTTAATTCAAGGATGGCAAATAGATTTCTTTGCTTGGGAAAATCAAAGATGTGCAGGTCGCCCTTGCAGCCTATCATGATAAAAAAGTGAAATTGACTATCTTGGTAGTAGATATTCCTGCTAGTTATGGGATGCTATTGAGTAGGACCTTTTGCAAATAATTAGGTGGGGATATTAAATTGGATTGGTCAAAAACTACAATTCTAGTGGGAAATAAAAAATTTAAACTAGAACTTGAAATAAAATACAAGTTTACTATGTATCCTTCTGATGATCCTAAATCTCAGATCCTATTTGAAGAATGTGAATTTGGAAATTAATTTCTCTCTTTTGAAGACATGAAGAAAGAGTCCACCCTAAAATTTGCTCATTCAAATGATCTATGGAACATGAAATTTGATGGTAGTTTTTCCACCATTGGTTCAAGAGCAGGGGTTGTTTTGATCTCACCTGAAGGTAAAAATTTTCCTTACTCTTTCAAGTTAGAATTTAAAAATACTAATAACACTGCAGAGTATGAGGCCTTATTGCTTGGATTAAATGAAGCCAAAGAAAAGGGGATAAAGATGCTAAGAGCAAAAGGAGATGCTGAATTGATTATTAAACAGGTGAGAGGCATTTTCTTAGATAAAAATGAAATATTAAGACATTACAGGAACAGGGTTTGGGATGTGATAGAATATTTTAATGCCTTTTATATTGAGGTAATTCCTTGAGATCAGAATACACGAGTGGATTCTCTAGCAGTGTCAGCTTCCCTTCTTCTCCCATACCCTAATTTTAAAAAGGATTCATATAGAATACAATTGATCTATCATCCTAATGTCCTAGATAATGCTGAGAATTATCAATTTTTTGAGAATGACAGGCAGATCAAAAACTTCTTAGAGAATGCTGAAATGTTCTTGGGGACTTATTTTGAAGGTTCTGAATTAAAATGTAAAGAATTAGTCATGGTCCAGGTATCAATTCAAAGGATGATGTAATTCAGTTAAAGGGAAACAAAATACCTAGAGGACTGGTCTCTTTGGAACATTTGTTCACTCGACAAGATGAATATACCAAAGACAAACTTGCTCATAACCCTAACAAAATGGGAGATTATGAAAAGATAAACATTAAGAGTAAGACTAATCCTAAATGGATTTTCATTAGTAGGTGTTGTTCACCAGAGGATAAAAACAAATTAATTAATTTGTTGATTAGGTATAAGGGTGTCTTTGCTTGGTGCTATGATGACTTGAAAGATTTTAGGGGTGGGCAATTTCAACATCATATTCCTTTAAAAATAGATGCAATTCCATTTAGAGAAAAGTTGAGAAACTATAACCTAAAAGTTGCTAAAGCTATCTTTAAAGAGATTGACAAAATGTTTAAAGCCAAGATTATTTATCCAATTCATCACTCCACCTGGGTGGCAAATATTATCCTAGTACACAAAAAAATGGAGAAATAAGAATTTGTGTTTATTTTAGGAATCTGAACCAAGCCAGTTTGAAAGATAATTATTCTTTACCTATGATGGATCACATTTTGTAGATAGTTTCTAGATCAGAGATGATGTCCATTTTAGATGAATTCTCAGGTTATAATCAAATAAGTGTAGCTGCAACTGATCAACATAAAACTACTTTTATTACACCCTGGGGAGCTTTTGATTATAACCGTATGCCCTTTGGTTTGATTAATGCTGGTGATACTTTCCAACGGGTGATGAATTCATATTTTAGAGAGATTAAAGATAAAATTATTATAATTTATCTTGATTATTTGACTATTTTCTCAAGAAGAAGAGAAGATCATTTGAAAGACCTTGAGACATTTTACAAAGGTGTCAGAGTCATGGGATATCTCTTAATCCTAAGAAGTTAGTTTTTTATATAATAGAAGGTAAGTTGTTGGGACATTTAGTTTCTAAGGATGGAATCAAGATTGATCTAGAAAGGGTTAGAGAAATACAACAGCTAAGTCTTCCTTCTAATAGGACTAGAGTTAAGTCTTTCTTTGGCTAGATTAATTTCCTCATAAGGTTCATTCCTGATTTTGATGAGATTATGAAGCATATTGTGGGGATGATGAGTGAAAAAAAAGCATTCAAATAGAATGAGGCTGATAAGAAATCATTTGAAGATATTAAAAAAGTGATTGCACAAACACCTACTTTGGTAATCCTTGATTTCCAAAAAGATTTTAATATTTATTGTTATGCTTCATAACATACCATGTCTAGTATCTTGCTACAAAAAAATGAATTGAATGAAGAAGCCCCAATAGCATTTATGAGTGTTCCTCTTAAGAAACATGATCTTAAATATTATTTAACTGAGAAGTAAGATTTCACTATGGTAAAGGCTGTTAAACAGTTTAGATATTACATACTACACTCTCATTCAATTGTATTTGTCCCTAGTTTAGCTGTAAAAAGCATTATGACTCAACAAGATGTTGGGATGAATACAAGAGCAACATGGGTCACTAAGATTCAATAATATGACTTGGAGATTAGGCCAACTAAATTAGTTAGAGGTCAAGGCTTATGCAAATTGAATGTTGAAAGTAAAGAAGAAAAAGATGAAGAAATTTCCACTATCTTATTGGTGAGTTTACAAGATCCATGGTTCCTAAATGTGGCACATTATCTTACTTATGGAGACTATCCCAGTCACTTATCCCCAAAGGAGAAAATAAATCTAAAGTTAAAATTAGCTAAATATGTCATTTGGGGTGATGTCTTATACAAAAAGGGACTTGATGGAACCTTTCTGAGATGTGTTGATAAATAACAACAATGCAATCTTTTGGAAGTTTTTCATGATAAAGCCTATGGTGGACATTTTTCTTCTTCAGTCACAGCCTTCAAAATCCTTAGAAATTATTATTATTGGCTGGGCATGTTCAAAGATGCATATAGATGGGTGGCTAATTGTGAAAAATACAAAATGTTTTCAGGAAGACCACAACTTGTAGCATTGCCTCTAAGGCCTATCGTGATTGAAGAACCTTTGAAACAATGGGGCTTAGATTTCATTAGACATCTTTTACCACCTTTGAGTGATGAACATACACACATTTTAATGATGGACTATTTTATGAAATGGGTTGAATCACTCCCTATGAAGAGAACCACTTCAGAAGTAGTATGTAATTTTCTCATAGAAAATATACAGGTACATTTTGGTGTTCCTCAGAATTTTATGGCAGATAACACTACCAGATTTTATTCAATTGAATTTACTTTTTTTTTATGAGCATATTATCTCTCTTTGTCACTCATCAGATTATTACCCTCAAGGGAATGGATAAGTTAAGTCTAGTAACAAAAATCTAATAGCCATCATGAGGAAATTGGTGAGTGATAGTCCTAAATATTGGCATAAAAGGTTACATGAAGTGCTTTAGGTTGACAAGGTAACCCTAAAAAGAGAAATAGGAATAACACCTTTTGATCTAGTTTATGGAATAGGAGCTCAGTTATCATTACCCCTAAAATTATCTGCAGCCAAATTAAAAAATGTCATTAAAGGTCAATATTTTCTAGATTCCATAGAAAAGAGACTTATGTACTTAACTAGGATCAAGGAGGAAAGAAATGAACTAGTTTATTGGACTACCACTCATCAAGCTAGGGTTAAGAAAATTTTTGATAAAAAATCAATGCCCAAAAAATTTATGGAAGAAGGATGAAGTGTTGCTATGGGATAAGAGGAGAGAACCTAAAGGAGCACATGGCAAGTTCGATTCACTTTGGAAAGGCCCCTTCAAAATTCATCAGGTACTCATCCCTAATTCTTTCAAATTGAAATATCCAGATGGAACTATTCTACCCTTGTCTTATAATGGATAGGATCTTAAATTATATCAACTGTAAAATAGGTGTCCCCTATTTTGTACATAGTCTTTCCTTTATTATCATGTGTTGTTATTTTCCTTTTCCAATTTTGGTTTGCCTTGGTTCTTTTTCTTCCATTCCTATGTTTTAGTTTCTGCATA
This sequence comes from Torreya grandis, assembly GCA_037957365.1. Lineage (NCBI taxonomy): Eukaryota > Viridiplantae > Streptophyta > Pinopsida > Cupressales > Taxaceae > Torreya > Torreya grandis. Next base: position 1,768,478 of record JARHVA010003644.1, read on the forward strand.
ACCAGAGTTTCTAAGTTCTCCACATTTTGTTATAAAATGCAGTCCCTAGTCAGATCGAATGTTACCTTTTCATTCACTCCTATTCAATTTTTTATTATCTTTCCCTTAGAAAAAAATTGACTTACCATCTTCCCTTATTAGTCATGTGTTTGTTTCTTAAGTCAGCTCTTTGTTTTTAAAAAAATACATCTTCCTATCGTATTATTTGCAAAATTATTATAGAATTGAACTCTTTTCATGGTTAAAGAGTTCAATGGTTCAATGATTCAACATTCAATGTTTCTCAAAAATTCATGTACCCTTGGTCCCTTTGTTTAATTCAACTTGTATCTTTGAACCTCCTGGTTGAACCTCATATTTAAGTTCAAAGGTTCAAAGGTTCAAAGGTTCAACGTTCCCTCACTATAGGCTCAATTTACTCGAAGCCTTCTTTAAGTCAAAAACTTGTGGGAGATTTAAAGGAAATATATCCAGAACATATTATGAAGCAAAAATTTCTAAATTTCAAAAGGTTATGAGTAACAATTACATATCAAGGTCATGTGTGAGAAATGCTTGCAATTAATGCATCTGTTAGAGTTCATGTCTTATCAAGAATTTTTGGCAAGAATTATTTGAGATAGTAATTATTTGACCTAATTTAATGAATTTATTAAGAAAGTACAAGCCTATTTTAATAGTAAAAACATAGGGTGATGCAAGAGGAGAACATCGTTGGAGGTATAAGATTTTATTGTCTAGTTTGACAGTAATCTCTAATCCATTGAAGGTGAGTTAAAATTTTCCTATAGTTGATTCCATTACTTTATTGGAAAGGAGAATCATTTTGTGTTTCTAGTGTTATTAAAGAGGTTGAAAGCATTTTAACTATATATATTCAATCTGTAGCCATGAAATCTACCTATTTTGGTTTTGAACACGGTTCAAGCCTTATTTGTTCTCTTCTCAAACTTGGGGATACTTCTTTAGTTCAATATGATTTAGAAGATTTTAAGGAGAGGGTTAAAAATCCTATGTCAACTGCTATGATGGAGAAAATAGTGGAAAGTGGTTTAGTCGATGATCCATAAACTCCACTGATAAACTCTAAGTGAAATTTTAAAAGTACAGATTCTGAATTTCTCAACTTATAAGATGTTGGAATGATTAACAACTGATGAAAATTTGATCCAAGAATCATGTTTCAAAACTAAAATACAAGTGAATTTAAAGTTCACATCATTTATCCTTTGAAACTATCAGATTTTTCTAAGTTCCCAATTTACTCAATTTCCCATAAATGATCAAATGATTAAATTTTGCATTATTGATTAAAATCTAAATTATAATCTGTAATTTAACTAAAATTGAGATGCAAAAATGAATCCAAAGATCAAAACATAGAAATTGTTTACGGGGTTCAGAATTTCCTACGTCCCTGGGTTCTTATCGAACCGATTCATTGATTATTTCTAAATTTTCAAGCCAAAATAATAATTATAAACAACAAAATATCATATCTCTCTATAAAAATAGTGTTTTAGACCTTCGAAAGACCTTGGCTGACTCAACACGTCCTTCACCTTCCTGAATCACATGCAGAGGCTTCTCCAAATCAAAATTGGTAACTTATATAGCTCAAAATTTAAGCAAAAAATATCCAAAATGGGAAAATGAATATACTGGATAGAGCGCATCACAATTATAAACAAATTTGTAGTTTACTTTGAGCTCTGATTTGGCCTCTAAGGGCTCCAAAATGATGAAATACAACAAACTGGTCTATATTTTCCAATACACAGTCAGCCAGAAGCTTCCCTTTAAATACAAATTCATGCTTTAAATATCACTTCAACCCCCACAGAACAAGTGGTCAAAGCCTATCCCTTTTGGATGGTAGGTCATGAATTCAAAACCGTCAGCCTTTCTTTTAGGCGCTTGTCTCTTATTATCCCACATGTGTGGGTTGAAAGGATAAAGTCAAGGCTTATCAAAGCCTTTGGCCGCCATTTCCAATGTGGGTTTATCCACATGCAATGGATTATATAAAATACAAGGCTTTAAAAAACCTTCAGCGACCCACTCATCATGTGGCTTTGGCCACCTAAGAGGCATTTTGTTTGGGCTTGGGCTTGGTCTTTCCTTCGAACTCACCACATGGCTTGGTCAATGAGCTTATCTCACGCTTAGTCACTTAACTCCACATGGCATGTTGATGATGTGGCATGTCATCAAACCATTTTTTTCAAACCTTTCAATTTTCCAACTTTTGACCTCTAATAGGTCCAAATGTTGAAACAACCTCAAAACACGTGCCACATGTCGCAAGAGACATTTTTCAACCAATCTTCAAATGGCCATAACAGGAGCTCCCAAACTCAGATTTACATTCTAAAAAATGCGTCGAAAAGATATCAACGATATCTACACTATGAAATTGGTTTGATCATGATTTGAAAACTTTTTCTAGAATGAACTCTAGATCACACCTCCCTATAAAAGAGGCTTTTGGTCTCTAAAAGTCGACTATCACCTGAAATCTTATAATTGGTCTACTGTATCCATGAAAATAGAACCCAATCATAGCAAGAGATATAAACAATTGCATTAAAATGATTCACAATCAAACTATAAAAATTCCTAATCCAAAGGCATGAGTAAGTGAATCTGCAACTGCAAAAGTGATTATAACATATCAAACTGCCTTCCCAAATGTCACATCCTGTAAAGTGATGAATTACCAAAAACTGAAACAACTCCGAATGTAACTACAAGACAATTTTATAATGCCGAAAACATAAAATGAATGTTTTAGACATGTTGCAATACAATTCCCTAGTATGGGACTTATATGCTAAGTAAATGCAAACAACACAAAGTGTATATTGCCTAACATCCAAACATGCCCATAGGGTCTTACAATGCATATATACATCCATGTGCCAAAAATAGATACAATCAAAATATTAGTCAAATAAGTTTTGTAAGGAATTAACTCAACCTATGACATGCATTCTGTTATTATCTCCAACTGATCAAATGAGTTCAAGTCCTCTAGACAACTCATATAACATAAATAGGAGATTCTAAAACATAGAGCTTTTAAACATAAGGTGAGAATTGAAATACTTCAAATGATGAACCTATCTCAAAGTGTTCTCACAAACTCTACTAATGCATCATCAAAGCTTGTTCTTTCCCTTAACAGAATTCTTAACCATGCTTTGCAAAAAGAATGTAGTGATAATCCACTTAACCGATTCTTCCTAGTTAAATTGATCGTCTTTGTGGATTCATTATCAATTGAATATTGTTGACTTAACCTCTTAAATGGATTTTTACTTGTAGGTTTTACCTTATCCTGGATTGTATTGTCAACTTCATTATGGATTGAATTAGCTTCATTAACCTTAGTGAGAGGTTTGTAAATCATCTTAGTTTTAACATTACTTGAATGTGAAGATGAATGAAGTTTAAAACATCTATCAATCCTATGTCCACTCACTTTACAATGATGCAAACATCCTTCTTAGGTGAGGGTCCCCTTTTGTGAATTCCCAACTCAACATGAGAATGATCTTTCATACATGCAATCTGCTTAAACAAAGCATTTCGTTTCCAACAAGTCTTAGCACTATGGTTATTCATCCCACAAAAATTGCATGGAAATGATTGCATTATCTTTTGTACATTATATCTAAACTTCTTAAAAGTATCAATTGGATCAAAATATTTAGTGTAAGAATTAGGAGATAGAATCTCAATACCTCTTTTACCTTTACACTTTTGAACTAGTGGCCTAGAACCTTCGTTATTGGAAGCTCGTATTCCTTTAGACATGGAAGAAACTTCTCCATCATCCACATGCACACTAGTATAACCCAAACCTGCACGAAGAGGTCTATGCTCAACCTGAATTTGATTAGATATACCTTGGCTATCTCTACCAAGTCCTCCTCCATTATAACCCATTTTAAACAACAATTTAGATCCTATGCCCTTAGTGTATCTTTCAAAATCACCAAAAATAATATTACTAGAATCTGAATCTGAAATGGTAGAAGAAGATGAAGATTCTTGTGGTGAAAAACTTATAGTGCACTCAGTCATAGTCTCTACATCTGAATTTGAAGGCTTTACCTTTTCACACTCACCACATTGCAATCTAATCAAGAGCTCATCCTTGGATTCAAGCTCCGATTTTAACTTTGCCACTTGCAATTCAAGTGCAAATTTTTGGCATCTCAAAATTGCATTTTCATCTTTGATGGCCTCAATCTGTGACAACTTGCCCATGGTTTCCTATAAACACCTGATTCCTCACTACACACTACAATATAATCAATCTACAAACCAATAATTTAACTATTATGGAAGCAACTATCAATACACAACTAGAAGCAATCCCTGCATTCTAACTACTCTAATACCAACTTGATCTGTAAACTCCACTGATAAACTCTAAGTGAAATTTTAAAAGTAAGGATTCTGAATTTCTCAACTTATAAGATGTTGGAATGATTAAAAACTGATGAAAATCTGATCCAAGTATCATGTTTCAAAACTGAAATATAGGTGAATTGAAAGTTCACATCATTTATCCTTTGAAACTATTAGATTTTTCTAAGTTCCCAATTTACTCAATTTACTGTAAATGATCAAATGATTAAATTTTGCATTTTTTATTAAAATCTGAATTATAATCTACAATTTAACTAAAATTTAGATGCAAAAATGAATCCAAAGATCAAAACACAGAAATTGTTTACGGTGTTCAGAATTTCCTACGTCCCCAGGTTCTTATCGAATCGATCCATTAATTGTTGCTAAATTTTCAAGGCAAAATAATACTTACAAACAACAAAAGATCATATCTCTCTATAAAAATAGTGTTTCAGACCTTCGAAGGACCTTTGTTGACTCAACACATCCTTCACCTTCTTGAATCACACGCAGAGGCTTCTCCAAATCAAAATTGGTAAATTATATAGCTAAAACTGGCATTACCAAATATCCAAAATGGGAAAATGAATATACTGCATAGAGCATATCAGAATTCTAAACAACTTTGTAGTTTACTCTAAGCTCTGATTCGGCCTCTAAGGGCTCCAAAATGATGAAATATAGCAAACTGGTCTATATTTTCCAATACACAGTCGGCCAAAAGCTTCCCTTTAAATACAAATTTGTGCTTTAAATAGCACTTCAACCCCTGCATCACAAGCGGTCAAAGCCTATCCCTTTTGGATGGTAGGTCATGAGTTTAAAACTATCGGCCTTTTTTTTAGGTGCTTATCTCTTATTATCCCACATGTGTGGGTTGAAAGGATAAAGTCAGGGCTTATCAAAGCCTTTGGCCGCCATTTCCAATGTGGGTTTATCCCACATGCAATGGATTCTGGAAAAGACAAGGCTTTAAAAAACCTTAAGCTACCCACTTAGCACGTGGCTTCGACCACCTAAGAGGTATTTTGTTCGGGCTTGGGCTTGGTCTTTCCTTTGAACTCGCCACATGGCTCGGTCAATGAGCTTATCTCACCCTTAGTCACTTAACTCCACATGGCATGTTGATGATGTGGCATGTCATCAAACCATTTTTTTCAAACCTTTCAATTTGCCAAGCGTCGACCTTCGATAGGTCCAAATGTTGAAACAACCTTGAAACACGTGCTACATGTTGCAAGAGACATTTTTTGACCAATCTTCAAATGGCCATAACAGGAGCTCCCGAACTCAGATTTACGTTCCAAAAAATGCGTCAAAAATCTCTCAACGAGCTATACGTTGTGAAATTGGTTTCATCATGATTTGAATTTTTTTTCTAGAATGAACTCTAGATCAGTCGAGGTTGTGACTTTTCCCATGGTGGTATAATGTCCTAAATTAGTTATGGAATGCATGAATAGATACAACCCTCAAAATAGGTGTATCAGAACTGTGGATGGCAATGTGTTACTACATGTCAATAGACAAACCCTAATTGTTGTGATGAAAGTTTTACCCAAGGATCCATACTTTGACCTTGGTATTACTTCCTCTTATGGTCATTTTTCATTAAAGAAAGCAAACTACAGGAGTGCAATTGCCAGAAATTGGTTACTAAAATTTCAAAAAAGAAGTTCAAGACTGCCTAGAGCATTAACCAAAGAACATATGATACCAAAAATTAAAGACATCATGGTATTGTTATACAAGGTGAAAGGCAGTTCTTAGGCATTTTATTGGGAAGACTAGATGTATTTATTCATCCAAGTGATCCTCGAAGGAGAACAATATTTGGATTGGGTGGAAATTATAGCCAAATGTTTGCATCAAGGTCTGAGTAATTATTTTGGGAATAAGGACTTTTATATGTCCTCATATCTCTTCTATTGCGTGGCATCTACAAAATAATGAGAAGAGTTACCTCATACACCCTTGGTTGAGGATAGCAAAATTTATGATTATTATTCACAATTACATATGCAATTTTTTTATGAGAATTATAGGAGAGTGAATGATGTTTTTACTATAATAATGACTTATGAATTGGTAGACAATATCAATAAGAGAATGTTTGATGAAGCTATGTAGTTGATCAATATTTATGGCACTTTCTTTATCTAGTTTCCTAAATTTACTTATATCAGACTTGGTGGTTTTGATGGCAAACTTGTGAAGCTACCCAGGTATGCTTTTGACTACTTTGTGTTGATAGAAGTGTGTAGGCAGCTGGCCCATGTAGAAAAAAAATTCCTAATGAAGAAAGAATCTGGTATATCTTTTCCTATCAAACTTAGACACTATTCATGCTAGTCAATTTTTGATTCTTTGAATTTAGAAGTGGGCCTTAAAAATTTTAATTTTTAGTACTATAGTGCAAGAGCCCAATTTGATAGTAAAGGTTTTGCTTGGGACAATTTGGGTTTTGGAAAGGGATTTTCACACATCCCTTAAATGGAGGACTATTGGGAGGATTGTTCAGATGAATTTGAAGTAAGAAAGAGGCTTTGGTATAGGTTCTCCTTAGGGCAAATAGTTACCCTCATTTTAAATATGAATATTTCTGGAATAGTCAACAATGAAGAATAGGTGATTGATCCTTAATTTGAACAAATAAAATAATTACCTATTTCAGAAATTGATTAGAATAAAAATGAAGAGGATCGGATTGAGGTTAGAACCCTCCCAATAATAATGAGAAATGGTTGAGGGAATGTAGACTGAAAGAAGTTCAAAATGAAGATTCCCAGCAATGTGCACTAATGATTGAATCACCATCTCCAATAAGATTTTCTAATTGGCTTAAAACTATCTGTGATGCAAGTACTCCCAAGCCAAAAAGTAGAAGGGGTCATATCATCAAAGAGTCCAAGAAATCCCTTGAAACTATTCCACCTCCTCATGGCACTAGAGCAAGAAGAAGAAGAAGAAGAAGAAGAAGAAGAAAGAGGATTTGGGAGAGGCAACAAGTGATAAAGTGTTTGATACACCAATGTCAAAAGATATTAATGAAAATCAACAAATAGAGGTTGCTTCAAATTCTATAGATCTGATGGTGATATCAAACGTGCCTTCTAAACAATTGAATCTCGATAAGGAAGTTCCAGTCCTTACATGTAAATGGTTGGAAAGTTCAATCAGTGATAAAAGAAAAATAGTTCCATTTTCATTGCCATTGGAGGACATGGTTAGCAAGTGTCTAGGAAAAACTCCTAAATCCAAGAAGCTAATAATAACATCCAGGGTAGACATTGACCCTAATACAGGGAACTGGAGTACATAAATAGCTTGAACAACAACTGATAAGGAAGTTCAAGATCCCACAATTCAAGATTTCACAATAAAAAAATAGATATTGGGACTGCATCACGTGCCGCAGATATGCACCATCTTGAAGCACCTTTCAAAAGGATAGTTAGTCATACTTGGAAGGATGAAAAATATAAAAGGGATTTGGAACAGACCTTATGATTAATGGTAGATTATATCAATTCCATTTATAATCCAAATCCACAACCTATTTTCCAACTACCTCTATCTTTTGACCCAAAATCTTTGGTCAATCAAAAAATGCTAGACCAGATACATAGAAACAAATTGGTGACTAAGGTGTTTGATGATTGGTTGGATGGCATTATCTAGAAGGGTATGGAATACATTAAGGAATTGAAGAATATATATGATGAGACTATGGCTGCCATCGAGGATTTGAAAACATAGAATGCTTCATGGGAAAAAGAGGAAGGAAAATGGATGAATGTGATAAATCAAATTGGTGATGTTTAGAAGTATGGGGTAACAAAGTTTTTATCAGAGAAAAATTTGATGAGTCTGAATGATGATATATTGTATGTAAGCAAGAGAAATATTGAATGGAGAAACTTAGTATCCAGACAAAGATGAATTGAATTTACAAAAAAGATCAAAGAAATAACTAAGTTCACTCAATCCTTATAGCATGACTTACATTGTATTGATGTTAAATATATAAAAGATGATGGGGAGCCAAAAAAGGATATCGATACTATGGTTCAATCCTTTAGAGAGAAGATCATTTTCATTAAATAAAATGACAACATATTTATTGAGGATTTCTCTTAGATTTCAAAAATAGAATCACTTCTTCACCTCTATGTTGATGCACTCTCGAAACACATAGAAAAAGTGGTGAAAATTCAAAGAGAGAAATATGTTTGGAAAGCATGGGTTAAACACATTGGCATCCCCAACTTCTCAAAAATCTAAGAATTTGTTACTACACATCAGGAATGGAATGTGCAATGTGTCTCCTCAGTAGAACAAAGCAAATCACAAGATTCCAATCTACTACCCCAGTCTTGATCTTGCTTACGCAATCTCTTTATTCAGTTGAAATTATGTTTTAAAAAAATTGTATTTTAATGAGCTTGTATGAAACTAAATCCCGTATGGGTCAGATTTTTTTATAACTCTAGGTTTAAAAGAACAGTTAATTAGGGTAACTATATATATGTTTTTAGTTGTTAAAAATTGATATACATGATAGTGAAGAAGAAGACAAGAGAATATTAGAGATGAAATTATTTGTTTTACAATATATGTGATGATTTTTTGAATAATTTTGATTTGTGAGTGAAAATAAGAAATGATTGATGCATATTTAAATTTGTGTGTTTAAGTATTTGAAATTAGGTTTTTGTGTGAACTCTCCTTTCAAGTGGTAATTATTCTTTCATTGGATAACTCATCATATGTGTTTTATATTTTTCTAGTTTAGTAATATATATATTTATATGTCTAATTATTTTTGAGGATATAATTTGTGTGTTCTATCACTAAATAATTTTATATGAAGGAAAGATACTACATTCATAGCATGATGATGTATGAATGTAAATTTGCCTTAAACGCTTTCTAGTTAAAAGTGTATTCAAATGATTAAATTAGTTTGAATTCTTGAAGATTTTAAAGGTAGTTGTACCTTAATTCAGAGAGGAATTATCCCTGATAGTTCACTCATTTTTTGTTTAACTTTTGTTCTCAAAGAAAGGGTTATAGAGTCAAAACAAAATGTTTCTTTTAGAACAGGTCAAATATGTTAACCAACACTATTGATGAGAACATATTTTTTATTGTTTTGAGTCATCTTGAATGGATGTGCCATTTCAATTAGATGTGCCTTGAGTCAAGGCATTATAGTAGCAATGATCAGTGTCATGAGTATTTTTGCAAAAAATATGACATCACCATTTTTTTGTTTGAGACTTTGACTGATGTTGATGCTACTTTGGTGGTCCTTTTTGGATCTTTTGACCATACTACTTAGAAATCAATGATTTGTCCATGAAATTTTATTACACTAATTATATGTTTTCTTCTTATTGAATTATATTCACCAGGTCTTCAAAATACATGACTTACTTTGTAATATTTAGTGTTGTGATGAATCTTTGAAACTGATAAGGAGGAGCTCTAAGAGTAATTGAGACCGACATCTTTTCCTCAATATTTCAACCAAGAAAAAATAGATTTTCCCAAAGTTCTACCACTCAATGTAAGAAGGCTTCACCTTTATCACCATATTTCATACTGAGTGTATGATGTTTGGACTAGAGATGGAGGATCTTTGTTTGGTTCTTCACCTCATAGATAGTGGAAAGAATGTCTCAAGCCTCCTTCAATGTTTATGCATTCCAAATATGTGGTTAAACCTCATAGGAGATACTAAGTGTAATCAACATTAAGGCTTTAGAATTAGACTTGTCATACTTTATCTACTCATTAGCTCTAGTTGGATGGGTCACACTACCAGTGATGATCTCCCATATTTATTCGAATTGAAGAATTGTTTGCATCTTTATCTTCTATGCTACATAGTTCGACCCTTTTAGGAGATGGGAATCATAAAAGATTAATTTTGGCACTGACATGACTTATGTCTCCCTTAAATCTACAAGTTATTTTCAAATAAAATTTCAACAACAAAGGCAATGAAATATTTTATTACTTATAAAATTCTATATTATAAGATTTACCTTATCAAAGGTAACTGATGCTTTCAAAAGATCAAGTATTTCAAGAATGAAATTTGGCTTGTAGGTGAGATTGATAGGCCTTTACAGTTAGATGTATTCTTTTGTGAGGACATTCTTCTTCACATTCATTATTTATTGTGTAGCCTTATTCTAAGTTGGCACATATCTTCTATGTTTGAAACTGTACTTCAAACTAGAAATATTATAGTACTCCTTACCATAATGATTCATCAAACTATAGGTTTCCATAATTTTAAAGGGAATATTGGAGGTAAAAATAAATTCATGTGTAATTTATGAAACTTATTCAACCACACCAAATGCTTAATTTATTTCAGCATCTCTAGATCTTCATAATAAACTATATGCCTTTACAAAAAATTTAAGCAAAATATCAAGATTTTCTTCCCATAATGCAGTGGAAAACATCAAACCTTTATTACTCTCAAATTCAATTCTAATTTAGGCAGGAGCAATACAACATTGTTACATAGACTTTTTGATTAATTACCCTACTTCCATAATGATAGAAGACTAAGGTTTAGCAAACGAAATGACAACACAATGGATATAAAGACTAGAACACAATGACCTTCATAGAGATTTGAATACAAATCTAAAACCATCTAACAAGTGATCCATCATGATAAAATTCTAACCATAGGTCTACGTGTCTACTATCTATAGGTCATGATTTATATCAATGCTAATGTAATTTGCATGACCCTGCATGATCTGCCAACACCCTTCTCTTCACTATTCATTCCCTCTATTTCAAGGCTTCCTCAAACTCATGCTACCACTCTTATACCATAATGAAGAAATGAATGCTTTATTGATTTCATTCATTAACAAATCAAGTATATATACAATCAAAATTAATCTAAATATTGATTTTCAATACTTTCAATAAATGGTTGATGAAAATTACAATGAAGAGGGCACATATGTTTATAATAATTACACAAGCATGTGTTCCAATAAACTACGTTGTGAGTATGTATTTCTCATGTTTTCTAGTCTATTAGTTAGGTATTTTGTCTTTTTCCTAGTTTGTCTTATATGAGGATTTATCCCACATTACTTAATTAGGCTAGTTTTTTATTTTGCATTGCTTACTTATGTAAAGGATTCTTATTATAATAGCATATTATTCTAAAAAATCATTTTATTTGACTTATTTTTCATCTCATTTGTTTGAGGCTTCATGTGTGATGTTATTTTTACTAATTCTTCAGATATTGGCTTCTTAAAATGTTTTTACCATTCCTAACATGGTACCAGAGCCTTGATAATTGTAACCATCCATTAAGATTACAAATTTTTATATATTTTACTTCTACTTCCCTTGTCGAAGCTGCTACTTCCCTTTCCATACATCTTCAGCATTTTTCTTCCTCTTCTATATCTATAATGGCCTTAAAGAGGCACTTTCATTGAAGCCTTGAATAAATTGAGCCGATTGAAGTTATAAATAAACTGAGTTTAGGGAGGATTTTAAAATTTATTTTTGATCTTCTACATTGGTATTATAAAGAGGTGGAGTGTGGCATTTGGATGAAGGATTGTGAAGGAGAAGATAAGCATAGATGAGTAAGGTGTTGGAGTTTTGACTAGAATTTTGCCTACATGGGAGGATAAAGAAAGAACTTCATGGATGAGACAATGTGTAAATGTCTAATTTTTTTGAGGCAATAAAGAGGATGGTGTTAGAATCCCCAAGTTGGCACCCTAAGCAAGGTGACCTTATCAAAGACCTTGACTATGTTTCAGAGAGATGAGGAACATTGGAAGACATTCCAAGTGCCCCTTTACACTTTTGTATTGGAGTTTTTTTAATCTTTTATAGGTGTATGTTGGAAATTTTTTCTGTTGGTGCATTGTAAAAATATTAGTGTTGGAATTTTTCTTAAACGAGGACGACATTTTGACTATAACTGCATTTTTTTGGAAACTATTACGTCCTTTTACTAGGCATACACTCTTTTATATTGTGAATTCTTTGTTTAGCATTGGAATTTCTAGTTGAGTTGAAGGACCATGTATTATTGAGAAGAAAGAGGTATCAAAAGTGTGGCATTTTTTGGAAGGATCTACATGGAGTGTGGCCATAAAGTGTAGTGAGATTACCTAGGTCTACATGGAAGTCACACTCCTTTATTTACTTCTTTCACCAGATGTAATTTACTTCTTATCTTTAAAAAATGTGCATTCTATTACTTTCTTTTATCAATGATATGTTTTTACCTCAAGTGGAAATACAACTCACTTATGTAAGCATAGGGGTCTCTTGACTAATTGTTTTTCACTTTGGTTGGATTTTCTAAATTAGTGGTTCGATTCTAGTTCTAACGAGTGGTTGAAAACTTACCTTAAATACCTTTTTGCTCACTAAAATCTATTTCTAGTGTCTTTTTAATGTTTTTGACCCATTTATGGGAATTCTTAAAGCCTCTAACTTTTCAATCATAACTCAAATTTGAGTTTCTTTTTTTTCAAAAGTGTATGGTTTTAAATTATCTATCCATTGATGTCATTAATTTATAAGAATGCACTAATTTTATAAAACCCCAAAATGGTGGGGGGGGGGTCGGGGAGGGGCGTGTCCTTAATACAATCTTTTGGGGGGTTGTTTCAGTGCTGATTTGTATACCCTTTTGCATTCTTTTTTATTTTTAGCGATTCACTAGCATGGTTTCTACTTATGTTATTGATCATTGTGAGCCTTTGACTACACACAATTATCATACATGGAGACTTAGAATAGAAACAATCATAAAATGCAAAGGATTATGGTCCCTCATAAATGACACTCAACCTAGAAACAATCATAAAATGCAAAAGATTATGGTCCCTCATAAATTAAAATCAACCATAGTTCATAAGAGAGTTTCAAAAAATTTAGCACCAATGTAAGTTTGAAGAGTGTATGGATTTAATAGGGACTTATGTGAATGATAGTTTGTTGTTTCATTTGTATGGGTGTGATACACCACTTAAAATGTAGGCTAAGCTAAAGGGTTTATTTTAGAAATTTGATCACATGAGATCTATGCATCTTGAAGTGGAGCTTACTTCACTCAATCCAGATGACTTTGCCTCTATTGTAGACTACCTCACTAAGTTTAATAATTTTTTGACATAGTTAAATAGGAGTGGATGAGATAAGAAAGATGAAGAGTGTGTGTACTTGATTTTGTCTAAGTTGAATGGTCCATTCTAAATCTTTTCTTCTACTTTTTTTCTATCATTGATTCCTTAGGTACTACATTCAAATTGCCAAACTTAGAGTTGTTTTATGAGAGACTTACTAGGGAGGAATCCAAATTATCTCACCTTGATTATTCTACCTCTCAAAAAGCATTAGTAGTATCACATCCTAAAAATAATGGCAAAATAAAGAGTACGAAGAAGAACACTCCTCTATCTCAAAATGCACCTAAGCCCAACACCAACACATCTAAACCTAAATCATCTTCCAAATCCAAGAATAAGTCTAACCTATCTTGATTCTATTGTGGGGGGGATTAATCATGAAGAGTCTAGGTGTTTTAAGAGAATGCATGCCCTAAAGGATGTAATCAAGAAATATGAGATTTTTATCTCCATTCCTTCTCCATCTCATGAGCATGGGAAAGCACTTAATGTTATTTGAAGATCACAGTCACCTATTACAAAAAGTTGGGTTCTAGATTCTTGTGCTTCACACCATATGACTTCTTCTAAGGAGTCCTTTGTATCTTTTGGTTTGAGTTCTACTTCCAACATTGAGGTTAGATATTCTTCCTTTATTTATGTTAAGGGAAAGGGTGAGATAAAATTAAATGGTGGCCGCATCAATGATGAATTATATTTAATTGACATCACCACCAATATGCTTTTAGTTTATTAGATATTTCATTTTGGTTAGGGCAAGATAGTGACTTTTACACCATAGGGTCCTGAAGTTTGAGCTTTGTTAGAGCCACACACACTTATTTCACAAGGGTTGTTGATCATAGTTCTCTACTCTATTATTTTGAGGGTTTTTGATGATACTCCTCCTTTATGGATGTTTTTGGTTTCTCATACAGATTTAGTGAAGTAGGATGCCCTCTCAATGGTTAGAGTGAAGCAATCAAGTAGTTGGAAATCACTACATATACTCAAAGAAGATCAAGTCAATCTTGGTAATGTAAATAAATTGATATACAATAACATGAAACAACAAATGTAAGTCCTAACATGATAGTAATAATGTAAATCATGGATGATGCATACAATCAAAATGTTTTTGGTGTTTTGTTATATCTGAATGTTTTTGGATTTTTAAAATGTTATACTATTTTTATATATTTGAAATATTTGAACTATGTACAATCAAGTAGGAGAGATTATGTACAAGCAAGTATAATAAACTATGTACATGTAAGTAAAAATAAACTATATACAAGTAATATTGAGGAGTGACGATACTAACTGATGAGTCTCATGGGAGGCTCCCTATCATGTTGTCCTATATCAAGGAGTGGGATCGTGCATGATCATGGAACCTGATGGAAGGTCTGAGACTATGAATCAAAAAGCTATGTATGTTATAAATACTCTGAAATCTATATAGTGGAAACTGATTGTGGGGTCCCCCTATAACTCTGAGAAGTAGATGTAATTGTAGGGCTCTTAGGGACCTAGATGGTGGTAAGAGAAGCTCTCTAAACATGTGCTCTATGTGTAGAGGTATGATACCTCAATGATACTTCCTTGGGTATGAACATTGTAGCTAAAAGTTGTCTAGAATCTTGAAGATGTGGAGGTGTATGAACCCTCTATGCTGGTGAAGAAGGTATCAATTATGGTTGAAACTTGGAGGAAGAACTATAACTGATGGATGAGCTGAAACTGTATTAGCAAGGGTACTAACCTGAGTGATAAAGCTATAGCCATAGAGCCGGTAGTAGGCGTAAGAAGAAATCTAGATGGACCAAGTTTGAAGGGAGGAGGGATAAATATAATTGCTAGTGTTTTTTTGTGTCTAATAGTGATAAGGAGATACTTAAAAGTAACCAAAGATTTAGATACGTCTAATTTGAAACCATGTATAGAAATATGATTATAAATAACATTCCACATGATAGATAACAAACAAGGTTTAGAGAGCATGGAATTGTGCACTAATGCATAGAAAACTTTGACTTGAGTTATGACATTTGTAATGTTCTTGACATGATAAACTTGAAAAAAAAACCACATGAGAAATAGAAAGTAAAAGGTAGAGATCATGAATTTTTGCATAAAGGCATATAAAATTTTGACATGTAACATAATATTTTGAATGTGTTTGGCATGATAAAATTGAAAAAAAAATCCGCATGAGAAATAGAAAGTAAAGGATAGAGATTAGAAATTTTTGCATAAAGGCATATAAAATTTTGACATGTAACATAACATTTCCAATGCATTTAGCAAAATGGAGTTGGTAATTATTTTGTATGAGCAAAAGAGAATATGAAAAAAGAATTTTGAAAATTTGTTCATTTTTGGCAATGAATTTTGTAATATCATCCCATATAATGAAACATAAGCATGAAATGCAAAGAATGAGGCTTTGTACTAAAATATGATAGACTTCATTATTCATGTACATGATAGGGCCCATTATGGTTTCCTTATTATTTGCAAGAAATTTAAGAGAAGTTTGTAAATAAATAAGCATCATTTTTGCAATTTAACTTTGGATGTAAGGTGATATCTCAAGAAGCCAATAGGAGCTAATACATGCAACTAGGGATTTTTCAAAAATATTTTTGCAAAATACTATGAATTTTTGAAATTGAATTTCTGAGTTAAGTATGCAAGTAAAAATTAAGAAAATGATTGGAAAATTATAGGAAAATTACTGGGTGCTAGTTGATGCAACTGGGGTTTTGAAAAAAAATATTTTTGTGAATACTATTGAAATTAAAATTTTGAATTAATTTTTTTATTTATATATGCAAGCAAAAAATTAGGAAATTACTGGATTAATGCTAGAAAATTACTAGGACCTAGTGTATGTAACTAGGGTTTTGGAAAAAAATTATTTTAAAATTTACTATAAATTTTAAAATTTACTCTAAATTTTAAAATTTTGAGGAATTTCTGATTTTAATAGTCAAGGAAAAATTTAGAAATTAATGGGAAAAATCAGCTAGGAATTTACCCTAGGGTTTCTAGAGTTTTTATGGAAAATTAAAAGTAAGTTGGGTTCACCAAATAATTTTTTATTTTTTAGGAATAATGGAGTTTTATCCCTAATTAATAAATAGTCTAAGTAGGGAAAATCAGTAAATAATATTCTTAATTATAACTACTAATATGTGAAATTGAACTGTAATTTGATGTTTCTAAAAATAGTAAAAGAGTAAGGAGAAATGTAACTTAGCTTATTCTAGACTGTTCAAACTAAGACAAGGTCTGGAATGTAAGGTGCAGGATTAGAACAGTGTCAACAACAAGATCCAAAATTTTGTTTTCTGATTGGATAGGAGCACTAAAATTGGACACCCTAGGCTATGGTGCTATAGTCCTTCCCTGGTGTTGTTATCTTTAGGATATAAACTTTTTGGGTTTTGTTCACCTGCTTAATGTTGACCTGTATATGAAATTTTAGGTCTCTGTTATCGATAGAGCTCCTTATATAGTTGATACTTCATGTGCTCATATTTTCTATGCAATTTAATGAACTTGGGCAAATAGGGATAAAGGGTTAGTGTGTGTAAGATGCATTGGATGTGCTTCACACCCTATGTGTGGGCACGCTAACTACATAAAAATACTCTAAGGAGGAATCAAGCCATATGTAGTTCTCCCTTTAAGAGTGCTTGGTGCAATAGTGATTGAAATGCAAGATATGATAAAATTAGGTATGCTTGAGATGGCTAAAGATTAGTCTGAAGACTTGATTTAGCTTGAAAGTGTATAGGCTAGATGTATGTAGAGAATAGGTAATATTTCTTGAGTGGTCTCATTGGTATTCTTGCTTGCTTGAATGATATTTACCAACCCCTTCCAATTGATCTTTGAATGGGCTTATATATGGATATATTAGTCATGGGTTAGATGAAATTAGAATAGGCTGACATAATGAACAAGCGAAATTGGGGAAATTGGTAAACTAGGCTCAAAATGTTATTAGATAGGAGCACTAAAAAGGGGACACCCTAGTGTCTATCACTATTGTCCAACTTTGGCATTATTGTCTTGGGTAGATAAGACCTAGGAGGATGTATTGGTCATGAAGATACGGTCTTGGCTCAATTGGGGTCAAGTCTGAAAGCCCACATATGATTGGGAATCAATTAAATAATATTGAGAGGGTCTTTAGACAAAATAAGAGGGACCTATGGATTGGGTGTCATTGGCCATGCTCAAGTTACGAATTTTCATATTTTATATGACTACAACTCCTATGATATCAAAAACTAGCTAAATACCCAAACATATTCTAAAAATAATGAGTAAATAAATCAATATAATTTATTATGTACTCATACATATGTGCATCTTTGAATAAGCATATACATCAATCACATAACATAAGTAGATAAATCAGAGTAACAGCTCATTACATGATAAGGTAGTAAATAAATAAAACATACATGTTTAAATGAAAATAAACATTTATAATGGTAAAATATGAGCTAAGCATGAGACCAACATGATCATAAAATAGAGCATCATATATATCAAAAAATAAATGTCCATATACATAGGTTTTGAAAGACCCAACATGAATGTTAATGTATCTCAAATAATATCATAAATATCAATAATATATACATATCAACATGGTGTCAAAAATAAAATATGCCAAAATGCCATAGGAGCTATCACAAATTAGCTTTGACTCTATGTACCCATAGGCCCTATTGCAATAGGTGGCCCTAGTGTCCCTAGTAGTCTTGGTGGTGTAGATGACCATGTCCACTACACAGACTAATCTAAGGATGTTTTACCATAAGTCCAAGTCTTAGATTGACCTGATCTATTATCATCCCTCTAGGCATCCCATACCTCAAATTTAGTAATCTACTAATATTTGGGAATAGTAGTCTCATATGCTTGGAAATAATACAATGGCTCATAATTATCCCAAAGTCTCTCAAATATCATCTAAGATAACCCTTACTGAGCACTAGTTCTTTAAGCCTCATTACACTCACATTAGAGCTTATGAACATCTAACAAGGCATGAGCTCTATCTGATATGGCTTGATATAACTGTATCATAATCTAATTATGAATTTGAACCATCATATCATCATCTAAAATATCCAATGTAGCCTATAAATTTTCCTCTCTCCTCTCCAAACCTACAATCTCCCCTACCCTAGAGGTGATATCCTCGTCTAGCATAGCAGTATCCCTACCTATTCTCACCATACTTGATGGCCCTGCCTAGCCGGGGTCAGTATCTAAACCTACTATACCTATCATGTTAGTATCTAACACCATTACGGCATGAATTTTATCCCCACTATCATCCCACATGGTTTGCCATCACGTATCATTAGAAATTTGAAAAGCCACAAATTCATTAGTTTCTTGTTAGTGAATCAAAAGAGAATTCAAGTATAATAATGTAATGGAAACTAAACCACTCTTGCCTAAGTACTTGTGTGAACTTAAAATAATGAAAAAAACTATAAATAAGAGATAAAAACATACAACAATGTTACCTCCCTTGTCAAAAATAGTGTTCACTTGTTAGCATAGAGGATGTTCTTGCTCAGCTTGTGGGCATAGAAAATTTCATCAATGCATTCTCCATCTTGGAATTACTTCTCTAAGAACAAATGAGGATTTGATTGGATTGGTGTGAATATTATTGAATTAATTTGGCATTATACCATTGATTAAGGGCTTATTGAAAGTATTCCTACAAAATATCCTTACACACAAAAGCTTGTTTTAGAATGGTGAGATCTTGGTTATTTATAAGTCTTAAAACTAATTCTAATCCTAGGGAGGTTATGTTTAATTTTAATCTTGGTTGTGTCTAAAATAACCTAGGTTGAGTTTGGCTAACCCTGGGTTGGGTCAAAGTAATTATGAAAGCTTAAAAACTCACTCTAGATATGTATGTACTATGACAACTCATAGAAGACGTCTATGAGGTTGGAACTCATCTTTTATTTGAATTTTAGGAACTAATAAAACATACTATTATCTCCCTTGACTTTTACCTCATCTTTATTTAAAAAGTCCATTTTTGTAAAATGTAATTTCCTAATTTATCTTGAAATTTTTACTTAAGTAAGATAATTGAATTTTTTTAATTAATCTTGCTTAGATTTTTTTGGCATTTATGAATTGTTTTGAATTAATAACTCAATAGGCCAAGAATGTCAAATTACCAGGTCACAATTTGACTAGGGTTAAATCCAAGATAGATTATCGATGCATACAAGGTAATACCCTAAATAAGTAATCCTTGACATGTTTCTAGGAAATTATAATGCTTAAGCACGATAATTTATGAAATCTAGTGACTTTTAGTTTTAAATTATGTCATTTGATAGGAATTAGTATGAAGCCCAATTTAGATAAGAAAGTGGCCAAAATTGAGTGTCTAAAATGGGTATTGATCTAAGGATGATAGGTACCATGGACACATTTGACACTTCTTTGTCCAAATCTTGGAGAGAGGTCTGCAGTGTTGTAACATGTCAAAGAAAACTATTAATTTTTTTGTCTATCTTTAGCTTGAGATACTAAAGTTGGCATTGAAGAGAAAAATTGTATTCTAGTTCTTGGCTCCATAGATGATGTTGAGTTTGTCCCAAGCATAATTGGCTAAGTAGCATTTTAGATATGAGGTTATACCTCATTTGATTCCCCAAACATAATGATCAAATTTTTATTCTAGTTAATTTTGTCAAACTTATTTTGTTGTTTAGCATCTGTGGCATGTCAGGGATATGAGCCATCAACAACTAACCAAAGATCCTCAGAATTTAAGTGTGTTTTCAGTTTGGTTATCCATGCAACATAGTTATCATAAAAAAAAAGTTGTGAATCTAGCATAACAAATATTGGATCATTTCTAGCCATTTGAACAAAATTGTCTATAGGAGATGGATTGTTTTCTTATTACTATGATAGGTCTCCATTTATATATACTATCAAACTAATATATTGCACCTATTGATATGCTTGACCTTCCTATATATCTGTTAGTACATTGACTAATATCATCCTTCCTACATACCCAACAATACATGAAATAGGTGTTAAAATATATAAGAATAGCGTGACGCAAGGTCCATAGATAGTACGTGAAAATAATTTGTTCTATAAATAACACCTACTTAAAGATATATCCTTATATGTGGGCATAAATTCCCAACATACTCATAATTTCAATATTTTAGGATTTACATCTAACAATAGTGATGAATGAGTAATAGAATAAAAAGTAAAAATTAAATTGTGATACTTATTTCTCCCTAACCATTTAAAAAGATGATGTTATAGACGTCATTGTTCTAGCTATGCTAGGTGTTGGGTGTAGTAGTTCAACATAATAAATTTACTTATAAACTTAAACCAAAGGCACTACATATATCGAATAATATATGCATGTTAAATGCAAAATTTTGTAATTTTATTTTATTTTATTTTATTTTATTTATGCCATAGATTTGAAAATAAAATATGTATAAAAATATATCTAAATCTTATTTTCAAATATAAAAAATAAAACACTTAATTTTCTCACCTGTAATAAAAGATTTGATTATTTTTACATGTCACACATTAAAAAAAATGATAAAAAAATTAGGTTTACATAGTCAACGTCAAATCATGATACCTTCCTTGATACTACTCAAAATCCTTATTTTGAAAACTTTTGGAAAGCTCTCAAAATCCTCTTTCTGATCATGAAAGAATTGTTTAAATCATGAACTTGTGTGAGGATAAAATCCTTCTTCATATTAGTTGCAAGTTTTTGAAAGAAAAAAATATACAATATCTCCAAAAAAATTCCCCAATTTTTAAGAAAAATAGAATTTACTTGTCTAATGTTTTAGATCTTATCACATGGGATAAAATAAGATAGGCAAATAATAAATTTTTGGTAAAATGAATTCAAGTGCAAGGATAGCAAAAGTACATAGAGATAAAGGTATACATAGTTAAAACAAGAGATATCTCTCCTTTTCTGATTCACTAGAGTAATAATGATATTTACAAAAGGTGGTAACACATGTGAGTAACCTAAAAATGCACATTTAAATATTTTCACCATCACTTATACATTTAATATTATCACTAATACTTATTTAGAGCATAATTTAATTAACTATTCTAACAAATTTTAGATTTAAGACTATTTGAATATCCCTTATTTTTATTTCAAATACTATGCAACATGTTTGAATCCAAAAATAAAATTATGGACAACATATATGTTTCATATCAATATACATTCTAATAAGAAATAAATAAATAAATAATAATATGGACAACATATCAATATAGTTTTTGTCAGATTTATCCAAGACCTCTCAATAAGATCGAATGCACACACAAACACTATGGAATAAGTGAGAGAGAAGTGAAAAATTAAACAATGCATAAACATTCCTCATTAATTATGGATGATCAATACAAATGAAAACATGTCATTTATATGGTGGTTAAATAGATTGGTGACTCACCAAATAACTTGAGTGTGTGGGCTACACCACTATGAGTAGAGAGGACACTGAGGGAACACTAGTGAGTTAGAGGCCTTGGTGAAAGCGCTAAGGGGACCAAGTGGAATGGAGACCCCATCTACCCACTAAGTGACCCCATGCACTCATGTGTGCATAATTACATCACAATGATGTCATAGATATGTAATAACCAACCTTAATAACATAAATATCCTCTATCCCTCTAAGCAATCATAATGAATCTTATAGGCAAAACTTGATGGAAAAAAATCCTACACCAACACCCTCTTTAAGCATAGCTTAAGTGCGATGGACAATTGGGTCCTGAAAGTGAGACCTTATGAGGTACCCAAGTACATAGCGATGATCCCAGTATCCTATAAAATATGAAGGATATATGCCTCCACAAAAAAAGAGAAGGTAAGTGCAGAATGTCACATGGTGAATGTTGTATTAGGTCCCTCTGCAATAAATATTGTCTCTTCTTTTCAAAATAAAGAAACCACGAGCTATCAAACTACTAAATTGCGACTCAAGTGGAATGCATGTAGGAATCAAGATGTATATCTTTAAAAAATGATCAAATGTCTCCATGTTAATGATAGAATGTGCCAAAGTATGATTAGGTATCAAAGGACTAACTGTATAAGATGGCAATGAAGAAGCACATAATGAAGGGGGGAGAATATCCAAAGAAGAAGATAGACATGAAACATTCACTGAAATAATGGCCATGGGAGGAGGAGAGCAAGGTTCATCAACTATTTAAACTAAAGACTAGTCTTCAAATGAAGCACTCAGATCTTCAAAATGAATGTCCATAGGAAAATATGAGTCATCGATGCTCTCAATGCATGTAATCTCATTGAAATCAGTAAAGTCCTCTAAAATGCAAGTTTATGAAGGCTCTAGAAGAGAAATAATTTGCATAGGAATATATGTAGAATATGCAATGAAACAACTAAGGTCTAGCATAATCTTGTCCTATAGTGGGGGCTTGATAGAAGGAAGAGAATTTTGCACCATAGATATATCATCACAAGAAATAAAATCATGAGGAGAGAGTACATTAGTCTTAGAAGAGATAATAGGAACCAAAAGAGGTGTGATATAGGTCATAGTAGGATCCTTGAGAAGACTTTGAAAAGTTATCCAAACTATAGAGGGACACTCTATGTGTTCCACATGGTGGTATAGATCCCATGAAACATGTAAAAATAAGTGATGATAGACACAGTCCAATCTTCATATTGACTTGGGTCAATAAGAGCAGGAATATGTCCATTTAACAATGAGATAAGTTTTTGATCAGTGAGTGAGTGTTCAATATACAATCACCATGAAACTTCATTAGTCTTCCCTAGAAGAACCATTAGCATAGAATTAACCTTCCTCATCTGGTATCTCTCAAGTGGAGTTATCATGACTAAGAGAAGACACCGAGGAAGTGCAAGACTACATGGTATAAATTGTAATAAATCCCTATAGCACGCTCATGAATGGGACATCAATCACAACTAAGAATGTGTCCAAATGAGAAATCAATTCTAGAGTGATGATAAATTATGAATGATCATAATGGGGATGTTAGACACAGTTAAAAATGCATCGACATGTGAGCATTAGGTACACGAAGTACAATGTAAAACGTAGTAGGCTCCATAACAGATAGAACCCCTTGAATATGGTAATTTATAACCTTGGTGTGTTTATAATAAAAATAGGACCAATTAAATGAGAATGAAAAATAAAGAACTTCTAAAAAAATGGCACTCAAATCCAATTTATCGAGCAAACATTATGGATAATAACATTTCTCATCATTAATGACCTATTTAATGAACTTGTACTTAAAAGTTAAATAATCCTGACCAAATAAAGGATAAGGTAGCCTTCCATCCACTCGTTAGAGTTGGAACGGAGTGTAGAATGCAATGGTTTAGATTGTGAGGGGAAATTGGCCTCCTACCAACCCAGGCCTCACCCTTCATCTTCATCAAGTAAAAAACAAGATAAATTTACAATCCAATGAAACAAACTCCTTTACAATATATTATTTTATAAAAAATAATTGTGCCCCATGATTATCCTCCCCCACATGTTTGCTACCTAACAATAAATGGCTTCCCACTCATTAGAAAAAACACTATTGACCAAAAAAGTGTCAAGCCAACTAGAGAGCTGGGATTTGAACCAATGATCTCCCCAATTACAATGTTGAGCTTTGACCAACCCTCCTATGAACCCACTTGTATATTCAAATGGAGAAAATACTAGTTGAGGACAAAGTAGAAACCCTTGTTTTAAAAAAATAATTAATAAAACAACTGTCTACATTTTTTAGAGAAGAATGATGTTGGTCGACTTAGCGATGGAAGATAAGAGCTGCCAAGGAGAGGAGATTACCAAAGTTGAAGCCATGTGAGGAACACACACAACAAGTAGAATACTTCATATAGGAAGGAAGGTCGTTGGAGGGCTATGGAAATCCATCCAATAGTTGAAGTGGCATAGTTCAGGTCTATGTGGGAGGTCATGGGAGTCTGTGAGAGGTAAGGAGGTGGATGCCTTTACATAGGCTATTTGAACCAAGTTGACACTTCAAAAAATGAGTATTAGTAGTTTATGCTAGGTGAAGGTTACGAAGGGAATATTTGAATTAAATACAAGTTGTGATATTTTGTCATGACCAGCTCCAAGGGAGGCCATAGGTCAGTGAAGAAGAGTATGACTCCTACTCAATGGAAAGTCCTCTAATGTTGACTCAATATGCCTTGATCTACAAATCAAATACAACAAGAAAATTGGGTCATAAGAGTGGATAAAAAGAAGTGATATGACCCTTAAACCTCCTTGAAACTGGTAATCACATCATGGAAGGAAAAATCCAGGATGTGTAACCTCGTGTATGCAAAGAAACTTCTACAAAGGAACCTTGCAATTTTTTCAGTTGCAACAAATCATGAGGTTTTTGAGATTTTTTTCAGAAAACAACCCCAAAATTTTGTAAACCCTCTAAAAAATTGAAAATAAACCCTTATACTTTGCAAATAAAAACTATAATACCACCAAAACACAAACCAAGCAAAAAATTGCTTCGATCAAGAATTTAAGAAAAGGTGAACAATCATTAAGTGAGGTTTTGACACCATGTCGGATTTATCTAAGACCTCTCAGCAAGATCGAATGCACACAGACACACACACACTATGAAATAGGTGAGAGAGAAAGTGCAAAATGCAATAATGCATAAACATTCCTCATTAATTTTGGATGATCAATACAAGGAAAACAAGGCATTTAAAGGCTAGTTGAATGACCTGGCGACTCACTAGACAACTTGAGTGTGTGGGCTCTACCACTGTGAGTGGAGAGGGCACTGAGGGAACACTAGTGTGTTGGAGGCCTTAATGGTGCAAGCACTAAGGGGACCAAGTGGAATGGATACCCCATCCACCCACTAAGTAACCCCATGCACTCATGTATGCATGATAACATCAGAATGG
This sequence comes from Torreya grandis, assembly GCA_037957365.1. Classification (NCBI taxonomy): domain Eukaryota; kingdom Viridiplantae; phylum Streptophyta; class Pinopsida; order Cupressales; family Taxaceae; genus Torreya; species Torreya grandis. Next base: position 1,794,140 of record JARHVA010003644.1, read on the forward strand.
TGTCATAAATATGCATTAACCAGCCTAAATAACATAAATAGCCTCTAATACCTTAAGCAAGCTTAATGAACCATGTAGACAAAACCCAATGGGAAAAAATCCTACATTAACAATTTTAACAATATGTAACCTCTTTTATTTTAATTTCTATTCTCCAACCTCCTTAAAGAAAAAACCTAACTTAAACCTAACTTTCGGTTGTGCTTGTATAAAACTTGTGAGCTTTTTTTTATTTTTTGCTAAGCCAAATACTAATTCTGGTCACTTAAATATCACTCATACTCGATGTAAGATTATCATGACAAATCAAATGTTTGTGAGATTTTGATGGCAAATCGAATGTTTACATGGATAATGTGTCACAGATTAGCCCTAAATAACCCACACATAGATGATGAAGTTTGAGCAAATGTAAATAGAAAAATGAAAGTCACAGCAAGCACAGATATTGTTGTCCACCATGAACGTGTAAAATGGTTCACAAAAATCTCTATCAATTTAGCCCTCGATTTACCGCTATAACACTCTATAATCTCTTTGTTCAGGGATTTGAGCGCTTGAAGGCTACAAATGGACATGCCGTTGCACAGATTCTCCCACAACTGAGCCACATGAGCATCATTTCCCACATTGATACTAAAAACCCCTATGATCCTCAGGTGAGTTACATCGTGCTCTGTGTAAATCAAACTATTCATCAAACCAACATAGCGAGAGACAACCTAAAATTCCATTGGCAGAAACATCTCCATTGCCATTAGTTTTCTCATAACCGTTTCAGTGTTTTCTGATATCAGTATTAACGGAATGTAAAGAGTAGATGCTTCCTTGTCAAATTTTAGGGTTGTGCCACCATCTCTAGCTTATTCCAGCTTTGCTTAATCTCAATGTCGAAGGAAAAACTTGATCATACCGTGATTCTACCGTTGATGATGAGGAAAAAGTAGCCGAGTTTACCCTTGGTAAAAATTCAAGGTTAATGCATGCAAGAAACCTAAAAAATGATACTAACCTGTAAACGGCGAATCCCGCTCAAATCATGAGGGTAGCAGATATTTGAAATGGAAATAACCTGGAATCTCTGTTTAAGAGCAAGTGGAAGAGCCTAGTTTGGAAGATCCGCTCTCAAATTCTAATATTTTGGCCATGACAAATAGGGGAATTTGATTTTACATCTTGACAATGTTCATCAGTGCCCGAACCATATGGATTTAATCCTCTTCTTGTCGAAATACAAACAGTCAAAAGAATCGAAATGACCTTTGTCGGTGAGGGTTCTGAGAAGCTCCAAGAGAAAAGATGCATCTAAGAGCATCATCCACGATAGGGTTTCAGAATTGCAGTCGATTAATTTTTTGGTAAGTGTCTTTGATTTCGCTGCTCAATCTCGGAGACTATGAAATTGATGTCTGGGGATGTTTCTCTAGGGATTTTCTGAATCATTCTCTATGCAGCACATAGCTTTTGGCCCTCCGCATCAGAAAGTTGTTATTGCGATGGAAAGGTGGCCCGATGGAGACCACTTTGAGAAGATGTGCATCGCAGTTGAAGCCGATTAGAAAGTTGGGGCCGCTAAGAATGTGCAGAGTTGGGGGCCGTTCAAAAATATGTTTAGCATGAAGGCCCTGTTTGATTTGAATCAGCCATTCTCCTTCATTGATGGTTGTTGTGCCCTCTGAACCATGGGATTCACAGTACAAATCACTCAAACACAAAGCACTCACCATATATTTTTAGGAATTTTGAGTTTAATTTAACTCTAGATACGGAAATCAATTCGCTAGAGGGAGGCCGTTTTGAGTCAGCCAACGAAACTCGAGATTTTACCTTTATACGAGGGGTGGGAGAACATTCCATGCAATTTAAAAAATATTACTTTGATGAATAAATATAATGTATGTGGCTCTCAATGAACAAAAGCTTATAATTTAAATTATAAGCTTGTTTGATTTTTTAAAAAACTACACCAAATTAATATTGAGTCTTTGAAATAATCTTTAAATGGCATAGTTAATAATATAATAATCGTAAATTTAAATTTTAAAAAAGGCATTTGAAATCATTTGTATTGATTGGGGATGACCAAATTTAAGAAAAATATGAAGTCTACAATATTTATATGTACTAAGGAAAATAAGGGTCGTGTTATGGTATGAGTGTCTGTTATTAATAGTAAATATGTAAAATGTTTGAAAATGTGTGATTGAAGAATTAACAGAGGTATCATTGACGTTAAAGAATACAATTTTATTTCATGATTTAATGGTGGTCCTTGTGTACTTTTTGACATTGTTCACCTTGGATTGCCTCATGTGCACTTTTAAATATATACATTTTTTATTTTTCATCTTTGAACATAATGTCAAAAAAAAATTCTAATGTGGTTAACATTAAATTTTATGGTATATTCCATCATGTCTACCTTGGGATTGCATTTGATTGACTTCATTTATTTGTGTGTAGATAGACATTGTGGGAATATAATTGAAACATAATTATGTAATCATAACAACTAATCTAATATTGTAATATTATATATTAGGGTAAGTGCATAGAGTTGGTGGATAATTCTATGGACATTTATTGTAATGCATATGCATTATAGACATAACATATATGTGTAATATCAATAATTTGTATGCATAATGTCAATAACACATACATATTATAGACATAACGTGTATACATAATGTCAGTAATGTGTATGTATTATTTCAAATTAGGCTCAGGATCACCAAACCTAAATGCTTACACGTTATGTCACTCTACATCTAATAGAGTTGGTCTCATAGCTGCACACCTTACAATGTGGGAAGTAGTTTTTTCAAAATCCAATCTAGTCAGTAATTAGGAATTTTTAGGGATCAGTATTGAACCTATAGATTTTAGGGCACAACTTTTGCAGTTAGTGTCAAATTTTGGTAAACATGTAGGCATTTTAAGGTTTTTATGCCTTCCATATTATTTTCTAAAATCTATAAGAGTCCTGAGTTTATCAAAATTGAAGTTTACAAACCACTCACATTTAATTCAAGCCAAAGTGAAGTGATTTATACAACATATGTCACATTGACAACTTGAAAACTTCAAACAACCACTTTGTGTTAATTTCACTTATTCATCATCCCTCCCTCATCCCTAGTAACTTTCTCCCTACCCCTTATGATCCCTAATCACTCCCTTCTTGTCCCTCATCATTCCTAATCACTACCTCATTAGCCTTTACCAATCTCTAATCACTCCCTCATCATCCCTAATCACTCCCTCATTGACCCTCATCATCTGCAATCACTACTTTATCATACCTCATCATCTCCAATCATTTCCTCCTCATCCCTAGTCACTTTCTCATTGACCCTCACCAAACCTCATCATCTCTAATCACTCCCTCATCCTCCCTAATCATACCCTCATTGACTCTCACCATCCCTCATCATCCCTCATCATCTCTACTCACTCCCTCCTCATCTTTGATCACTCCATCCAATACCTTGATAGTGGGTGTAGTAGCTTCATGCTTGTACCCGATATGTTATGTTTCACTTCCAAATTTATTATTCAATTAAGGCCCAAAGAAATTCTTGTTTCACTCATCCTCTTTCACTCAAATAATGAAATCAAAGATATCATCTAAATATTTGGTGGGATTTGAATATATATATGGTGATTCATGCCTACACCATGGAGAGAGAGTGTATCTAGAGCCCCAAAATAGAATAAATAGGTAGTAAAGTGAGCAAAGATGTTAAGTTATGGAGCTAAAAGCTTCACCAAGAAGCTAATTAGGAGGTTGATGAGTGCAGACAGCAATCGGCGTCGGCAGTACGGCCGACGTCGGTCAGGCAGGGACCAAGGATCGACCAACGTCAGTCAGGAGCAGACTGACAGCAATCGACATCGGTCACCTATGCGTGTGCATGCTCTTGCATGTGTTTTCTAGCACGCATTTCCAAAATTAGACTCATCTAATTTAAGTAGTCTAAAAGTGTTTGCATGTTGAAGGCTAATTTAAGTCTTGAGTCTGTGTTTCTAATTATTGTAATTAGAAGTCTAATTATTGTATGCATGGGATCCTATTTAAGAGACCCATGGGCATGTATTGTAATTAAGAAGAAGGCAAGTAAAGCATTGAAGCAAGAAGCAAGGTCAAGGAGATCTGCAAGTTGTAAGGTCAAGGAGATCAGCTGAAGCATTCAAGGAGGGGATAACAACTCAGGTTGTTGAGTTGGTTGTGGTTGAGCAAGAGAGAGAGAGGGAAGAAGTCCTTGAGATGTGGCAAGCCTTAGTGGTGGAAGAAGAAGTGGCATCTTCTTTATTGTATTTTCTTCTGAAGTATATTTAATACAAGATTGTGTATTGTCTCTCAAATTCTTTGATGTTTCAAGTTTCTAGTTACTTAATCAATCTGGTATAATTATGTGTTTAATTGCTTATAATAAAAGTAATCAATTGTGCTTCCAAGGGTCCCTAACAAAAGAGTGGGATGAAATTACATTACTTACATATATAGATTAGGATTTGGGCATCTAAGAATCCTAGTCCTATAGTTAAGAATATAAATCTATATCTATATGTAGATGTAATCATATAAAATGTCATTTAATGTAATACATGTCACTTATGACCACATTATCCTTATCTTAGCCCTCCACCTATCTTATGGCCTCTTTTGATCATTTTATATCTTATATATGCATCTCCATACTTATATATATCAAAATTTGTACCGATCCATCACCTATGCATCCCTAATCCTTTTTCACATGTGCCATCCACCAGGACAATAGCGTGACCTCTTTGGTCTTTAGTGCAATGTGTTATTGGTAAAGGGGGAAGCATTATTGAATTCTAGTTTCCTTTGCCCCTAACAAATATATTTTCACTCCATGAAACATCTTAGGGTTAGTCTAAACTCATTTCATGTCTTGACAAGAATCATAACACTATATAAAGACCACTCTTAATCATTTATCCTCTAGATAAAAAATATATGAAAATTCCCATCAATAAGCTCATAAACAGTTTTGCAAATTAAGGTTATTGATCCCAATTTATCCCTATTTATGCATATATCCATATACAATAGCCTTGAAATTAATTTTAGTTAGATTTATTGTCTCAAGTTACACTCAAAAAAATTAAATTAGCATTCATACTCAAACATACTAGCATCACTCTCATTTGCACCAAGACTTAGATTGGGAGGACTACATCGATTTTGATCCCCTTTTGAGGTATTATTATGTAGGAAATACTTAACACATGGGCTGTTGAGGTCACATCCATCCTACCCTATTAACACCACTCTTATTACACTTGTGTCAATAAAAACCATGGCAAACATGGTGGTTTAGGATTTTATAGGAAAATTAGTCAAAGTGAAGCACAAATGACAATTTAAGTCTCAATGAAGTAGGCATAGTCTTCCCAGAACAAAGTGAAGGTCTACCCTATATTTCAGTATTTCATCTACACAGGGTCAATAACATTTCATAGAATATATATAGCATAGTGCACTATTGGCAAAGAGGAATGCACTATTATCTAAAGAGGATTCTATCACCTATTCTCTACTAATGACAATATGCCCTACTCCTGCATCACTTCCCAACCTACAACATATCTATCTCAATCATATTTTCTAGATAAGTACACCTTTTATAATTTATTACTATTTATAGGCCAATCAAACAAATCCATTATTGTAAATATAAGTGATTGTTGATTCTATAGTATTTTATTTCTTACTTTACATACTTAGCTATTTTATCCACTAAAAGTTTTACATTAATTCCCAAAATAGTTAAATCATTTGGTGAACCTGACTTACTTCACATAGTGTAAAAAACCTAATCGTAGACTACCTTTAGGGTTTATTTTTCTATCCTTATAGAACTCATACTCATATTTTAGATCCCTATATATTTTGATTTTTATTTTGTCTAATCATTATAATAATGACAAAAAATGTTTATCACTTTCTAATGCAAAGTTTTCTAGTTTCATTAACATGCTTATTTTGTTTCATTTAGAATCAATTCAAAGAAGATATACAAACATATGTACACGATGTCCTATATTAGTTAAAATATATTTTATTTGACTTAATCCATAAATTATATACCCTAAAAACCACCTTTCAAGTTTCAATGCCGTATCTTATGCACAAGAAAGAATCTCCTTATCCTCCTCATCTCCATGAGGGTGATATTTATGTTCTCTCTAACCAAGTCCATGCTATCACTCCTCTAATAGATGAATTATCTTATACTATTGTTACTAATTTCTATACTCATCCATATCCATGCCTCCACCTCTATTCTATAAGGTGTGTGCCTACATGTTCAATCAAGAGCAATTGACGTTTATATGTGTGAAATTATAAGTGATCAAATTATTAGTATGAGTAAGTTAATATTAAAACTATAGAATTAAAATTAGTTATTAAATACAAAGATTAAAGTATTGGAAAATTAGATTACATAAGGTAAGTATCCATGACATATTAGTGTCAATGTAACATCTCCACTAGGATCTACTTAGAAATACATGATTTTTTTAAAACAACATATTATTTCATTATATTACACCATGAGAATTTAATTAGTGATCTAGAAAAAACATTATAAATATACCAATTGTAAAATAAATGGATGAGTAGATAGTGATAGTGCAGTAATCTAGAGAGATAAACTAGTATCCATGTGATGTATGATTTCTAAGAACATGCAGTGTACCATAAAAAATTAATTCTAACATGATATTGTACAAACATGTAAATCATACATATAAAATAAAAATATCTAACTAAAATTACTTTGGCCAAAGTTTTCAATAGTCATTGATATCTACGATCGGTCAATTTCAAACACACCACTTGATCGGATTTCTTCATCTGGCATTGGTGATGCTAGTAAGCTAGTGTAGTCTATCTCACTACTTACTCAATACTAGCAATGTGATATTTGGTTAACATAATTATAAACAATAGATTATTATAGATTACTTCCTACTAGTAGTAATAAAACATTATAACCACATAAATAATCAAAATGCATACATATAGTCTATCAAATGTATGAATGAATCACCACTAAATTATTTGTCACATAAGTAGTAAGAAGCAATATAAGTATAGTACATCCAATCCAAATTTTTTACACATTAGACTACATATTAATAATTTTCATGAGTAGATACATAAAAATACATTCTATGAGAAGTAATCATAGTTTAACATTATCATGTGCATTCTTCTTAATTTCAACAACTAGTCATAATAAAGTAGTCATAAATCAATGGAACCATAATATTATGTTCAAACAACTAGTTACCATTCAAGGAGTCTATTTTCATGTAGTTATAGTTTTACTATCCTTCGAAAAACCTATGATTTATTATTTTTCATAATAGATAGAGGCACACCTCTATCAATTTAGCTAAATTATACATACAAATTTGAATATATTCAAATTATTAACTGAATGCAATGTCAAGTAACATCCTTATGGTACATCTAGATACATAATTTATTTAACATAAAACATTTGAATATTGTAATACCTACTCTCTATACAACATAATAGTTAGATTAACTATATATTTTTAGATCCATTATCTAGTTTCATCCATATAATGAGAATCCCAATTAGTGGAGTATTTTCCTTTGCCATGAAGTCATTGTATAACCACTGCATGTATACTTATCTATATACATTCATAGATAAAACTGATTATATTTCTAAAAAGGTCAAAGAGATATTCATAGTCAATTTAGAAATATACTAATGGTGATAATACCAAGGGATAATTATATGCATACTTGTCATGTTAATGCTATTTATATTATTATACATCATAAATATGTATAACATTCCTATGTAGATTAGATTATTATACATATCTATAAAATCCCTAATAGTTTCTCAGATTCATGGATATATAGGCAATATAATGATCAATATGTGGTATTTATATATAAACATCTACATATTATTGTCATTTACTGATTGTGATTATCCATGCTTATACCATCAAAGTATTTTAACATGTATGATTAACATGTGGTCAACGATACAATATAGCATATGGTTAATCGACAATATACCAATAATTCCCTTACTATAGATATTAATAAAATGGTGTATTTGATCATATATATACTATAAATAGTGATACGATGTACTAAGCACATTACAATGAATAATACACAATACTTGAATCATATATAATAACATTACAAAGACACTATATGTGTAATATTGTTTAGAATATATGGTAAAGAATAATTATATGTTAGAGAATACCATTCCTAAAAATCATGGACTACATAAAAACCCCATGTCAATGTATTATATAAATGCACAGTACATAATCATTAGTTATGTATAAGCTTATGTTGCATAAACACACGATTATTCTATAAATGCACAATTATGTAGCTCTACTACAAATAAATATGCTTTTTATATTATTATATGTGTAATATTCTTTAGCATATAAGTTAAATAATAATTAGATGATATATAATTAAGTTATTACAATGATTTTTCTAGTGTTAATTGATGGAATAAATGCATATGTTATAAACCCAAAAATTATCATTAAGGACAATTGTTAGACATTGAGGGCCATCTATTATAAGGTAAGAGGTTTGAATCTTTACATATCTTGAAATAGATATACAAGTCACCCTATAATTATTTAAATTGAAAATACATATAGTTATGCATGTAGTAGAATATAGAAGTCGCCCTAGATATATTAAATTCATTATTTATATGGTATATCGATATATACATATAATTATACAGTCCACTTTATAGTTCTCCATAAATTTGTAGATTGTTGTATATTTTAATATAACATAATTCACTTATACTATTATTATAAGTCATTATTTTTTACCAAATTTATACATCATACCAAATTTGCTATTGTGATTTTAGTTTAATACCCACTATATGATTTCTACCTATAGGTTGTTATACATCTACTTGGTTTGTCGGGTTTATTTAGTATGAGCTATATGATGTATTTTATTAAAAAATTAGATAGATTATAGATCACCCCATACCATTATAACATACAATTCATAGAATATGAGTACATAAAATTCAAATTACATTGCCTACTTGTTAACAATGATCTACTATACTTTGCTCCCTTGTCTTCCTTATTCTATTCCTCCTCCCTCCCTTATATCATGTGCCTTACCTTCTCCCCTCAGGAATATATTCTAATTTTCTTCCTTAAGTTTTTTTTTTCCTTTTCTTCCTTTTTGATTTCTCTTTCTTTCTTTATGAACTTTGTGCTTTCTTTTAAAAGATGACTTCTTTCTTTTATTTTTTTCTTTATTCCATGATTTTTTTTAAATTAATTTATTGCCTTATTTATTTTTATTTTTCCATAAGTTTGCTTTAAATATTTTTAAATCTTTCCTTATTTATGTTCTAATTATAAATTTCCTTAACTAAATAATAATTAACACAATTTCTTGCCTAATTTTAATACAACATAATGCAACTAGTAATTCTAACAAAATTATTTTATTTTGTACCATTTAATGCTCTCAAAGATAATAATATAATTTTTCTACTAATTTAGTATAGGTGATTAACACCATTAATTAACAACAATATGATTAATACAATGTCAATGATGTTTTTAAATCTGAAATGTTAAATCAACTACCATGACATAACTACATGGAAGCATTCTACACTAGATCCATGTTTAATATCCACAATGCAATCACACAAGGTAAATTCCATGTAAGTAGTAAACTAAGATAATGCACAACCAACCATGTATAAAAAATGATTTAAATGCAAACAACATCAAAACACACTACACTAACCATTCAACTATGCATATAACATATACTAACTAATGTGGTGTGTGCAAGTTTCTAGCCATTTATTTGTCATCCTCCAACATCTCCATCTATGTCACCCTCTCTGATGATGATCTTCTTCTGTCATGCTCTGAGGGATGAGTCTCTCCTGCATCTAACTCATGATAAGTAGGTAGTTAGTCTATAACATCATGACATATATACATCATAAAATATAGCTAAAATAACAACTTATCATGATCATAATGTAAGAATATACATTACATCTAACTCATAACAATGCAATCATGTAATCAAATCAATATTTAATTATCCCATAAAAATATATAACTCATAGCATGGTTAATAATAACCAAATCAAAATTTTAACTATAAATATCCATGAATAATCAAATAAGTTTGCTTAGTGAGGAATTAGGATGCAACATCCTTCCCACCTAAATCAAGTCATCATCCTGATAACACTTATTAAAACATAAGTTATGAATAAAATAAACATTTTTAAATAGAAAAATAACTTATTATGAAGCATCAAATTAAGCAAATAAATGTAGAAATTGCTTATAAAACTCATCATAATCCTCTCAAGTAGTACTATCCTCATAGTATTATTCCCACAAGACCTTGAACTATAACATATCTCTATTATGAAAACAAAGTTTACCAGTGTCAATTACTCTGATTAGTTCTACCATTACCACCCCAAGGTCTAGAACCTACAAAGCATTCTAATTCAACACATGTGTAGGATCAGCTATATACTTTTTAAGATAAAAAATATGGAAGACATTATGCAATAGAGATACAGATGATGGCAATGCAATCCTATACATTACAATATTTACCACTTATAACAATTTGAAGGGTCCCACATATCTCGGTAATAATTTCACTGACTTCCAAAATTTAATCAATCTCTTCTACAACTTAACTCATAAGAACACTTTATCACATACTAAAAATTATCTACTATCATCTTCAAATTAGCATAACTCTTATGCCTATCATTAGCCTCAACCAATATCTATCTGATTAATCTAACATTATCTTCCATTTTTGAAAGCATCTCAGGTCCAAAGACTACCATGTATTCCAACCTATCCTAACTTATTGGTGTCCTACAATTTATTTCATATAATGCTTCAAAAGGTGCCATCTTCAAAGCTGATTGGTATGAGTTATTGTATGATAACTCAAAAAATGTAAGATAATCTTCCCACTTTTATTTTTTATCCATATAATACATACGAAGAAGATCCTCTAACACCTGATTAACTCACTTTGTTTGACCATTAGTCTCTGGGTGATATCTAGTGCTAAAGTTTAATTGCATACCCAAAGCTAAATTCAAAATTATCAAAATTAAAAGTCATTTTGTTCACTATTCAAAATGATATTCTTTGGAAATCCATGTAACTTATACACTTCCTTTACAAACCTCTTCACAAGAGTAAGTGCATCATCTATCAAATTTCCTAGTATAAAATAAGCCACCTTAGCTAGTTTTTCAAATACTACCATGATTATATCATGCCTATTTCATGACATCGGTAAACCTTAAATAAAATCCATACTAATCACCTACCACTTCAATTCCAATATATCATGTGGATATAAAAACTAGTTCGATGCATATATTCAGCTTTCACTCACTGACATTTTAGACAAAGTGACCCAAAATTCACTACATTTCTCTTGATTCCCTTCCAGAAATATAGTGGTCTAAGCTCTACCATGAGCTTGGTTACTCATGGATGTCCTAAATATGGGGCATTGTGTTGTTCTTTTAGCACTATGCTTCACATACTCTTTTGATTTGACACATACATCGTACCATTGTAATGTAAAAGACCATTACTCTCTAATTTAAATCCTTTATACCTAGGATTTTAACCATTCATAAATAATGCTTTCTTGACTTGATCATAGAGTTCATATCCCACAAAGAATTTGATCATTCAATCCTTGAAAGTACTCTTGTTAGTAATCATATATGATATTTACCTTCTACGACTAAGGGTATCAACTAATCTATTTTCCTTATCTTTAATATAGTCGATATAAAAATTATAATAAAAAAAACTCTAGCTAGATTCTCTAACAATCATTCAGATTTGGTTGGGTTAAGATGTACTTGAGTCGCATTTTATCAGTGTTGAGCTCAAAGATTTTTACCAACAAGTAATTCCATCAAACCTATAAAATATGGATAATTTATGCAAGTTCTAAGTCACGAGGGGCATATTTCACCTCATAAGGCTTTAGCTTCCTTTATTCATAAGATACCATTATGCCATCTTTCATAAGGAGTTCTCTTAGTCCATCTCCAAATGCATCTATGATAACTAAAAATTGACCATTGGGGTTAGGGACTCTTAACACTGGTGCTGAAGTAACTCTTCTTTTCAATTCCTAAAAAGCTACTTCACACTTATTCGATCATACAAAATTTTGGCTCTTTCATTATAGATATGTAATCGTATTAGTTATCCTATAAAATTTTGGAATGAATTTCCTATAATATCCCACTAATCCCATTAATTTCCTCACCTCATACACATTCATTAGTGTTGGCCACTCCATAATGGCCCTTATCTTTGCCAGATCTACTGAGATACTATCTATAGAGATAATATATCCTGGATATTTGACTCTGTTTTCAAAAATGCACACTTAGATAACTTACCATATAACTTGTGCTTCTACAACCATTTCAAAACCAATTCCAAATGTTGAAGATGTTCCTTTTCATTATTAGAGTATATAAGAATGTCAATGAAGAAATACCAAAACAAAATGGTCTAAATAATCTTTGAACACACTATTCATGAGATTCATGAATGTTTTTGGTGTAGTTGTCAACCCAAATGGTAACATGTGAATTCATAGTGCCCATAATGAGTTTTAAATGTTGTCTTCAAAATATCATCATCTTTTATTCTTAGTTGATGGTATCCTACTCTAAGATCAATCTTAGAAAATAATGTTGCTCCTTACATTTGATCAAAAATATCATCTATATGAGGTAATAGATACCTATTTTTGATAGTTGCCTCTTTCAACATTCTATAATCTATGCAAAGTTGAAGAGTACCATCCTTATTCTTGACAAATACAACTAGTGCACCCCATGGTGACACACTTGGCTTGATCAGCCCCTTTAACAATAATTCCTAGAGTTGAGCCTTCAAGTCAACCAATTCAATGGTTTTCATCCTATATGGTGCCTTGAACTATGGTTCCAATCTAGATATGATATTAATTAATAAATTAAACTCTCATCTAGGAGGCAAACCTTGTAATTCTTCCAAAAACACATCATGAAAATTCCTAAGGAATGAATAATCTTCGAGAAATGGTTCCTTAGATTCATCCATCTCATTTGTCTTAATGATAAATGCTTGGCATCATTTCTCTATCTTTCTTGAGTTACATTGATAAAATCTTCCTAAGCCTCAACTCTCTTTTCTCACCCTAAATTTGTGTTTGATTTCTAAAATCATCCAAACACTCAACCTTATTTAGGTAGAATTCAACATTGGCCTTATGTTTTACAATCCAGTTGACTCCTAGGATCACATCATATGACCCTAGTGGTTATATATATATATATATATATATATATATATATATATATATATATATATATATATATATATATATATCAACTACTATTGTGAATTCAGGTAACCTAATCTCTGCTTTGACTAAATACATGTCAATCATGACTTTTGAATCATTCTCATATTGTACTAACTATGCATTTGCCATTACTCTAGCTCTTATAGATAACTTACTAAGAATTTTAGGAGCTATAAAATATTATATAGCCCTTTTATCTATCAAAATGGAAACTATATGTTCAAACAACATACATGACATCTATATGAGTGAAGCTTGAAAATCAGCTTGATTATTATCAACTACCACATGAATATGATACTAAAAATTTCCATGCTGAGTGGTAGGACCTTTGTTATTTTACTTGTCCTAAGTGCACTCATAATAATAGTGATCATCTCCATAAATGAAACAACCTTTAGGTGGTCCTTTCGTGTTAGCCTATTAGTTTCCTTTGAAACTAACTTTGAAACTATTGCCTAATTTCTTATCCCCTGAACCATTGTTGAATTTGGAATTCTAACTTTTGAACTGCTAACTGGAGTCTCCACTAATCTACTTCCAATTCTTCTTTTTGAAATGTAATGTAGAACTTACAAACTTTTTCTTGAACTTGTCCCTGGTCTATGCAAGAACTTCATCTTTTATCCCTGTTTGACTTCCTTCTCAAAGACCTAGCCCATGGTAGAGGGTCCATGAACATCCACAAATCTAGTGTTTCAATCCGATGATGAACTTATTAGGTATAAACCTCTCATCTTATAGGTATTGAGGTATATACTTCATAATTTTGGTGAACTTCTCCCAGTACTCATTCACTAACAAGTCTTCCTACTTTAGATTCTATAAATCTGTGAGCTTCTGATCAAAGTATAACTATGGAAGCCATTGTGATCTTAACAAAGTCACAAATTACTTCCATGTAGTGGTGTTCAAGTTAAGATTCATTTCAAACTTCTTGTTATCCCACCACATAGTTGCTTCACCATCTAACTGATATGCTCCCCAAACTACTTTATTGACCTCAGAGTAGTTTCAAATTTAGAAATACTTCTCTATCTTAGTCAGCCATGCTTCAGCTTTGTCACCCAAAATAGTTTCATCAAACTTAGGTGGAATCAAATTTTTTATATCTCTAGCCAACTCTATAACTACCTATGCTCTCACATCTTAAGGATTTTCCTGCTCAATGGGATGATCTTCAAGTTCTTCTTAATGTTTTTCCTCTTCATGGCCATGAACCTCTTATTTTAGGGATATAATATGATCCATGGTATCATTCATGAATGTGATAATTTGATCCAAATTTAGATCTTTCTCATTGGTAAATTGATTAGGATCAAATAGAGGGTTATTGTCATTGACATTTGAAGGACCCTCTTTGAATAATCTAGCTTTCACAATTCTCTTTTTTGTAAATAGAAGCATATAAAAATGTTAGTGGACTCATTCAATTCTAGAGTTTGATCTGTAGCTCTGATACCACATATAACATTACCACTAGGATCTACTTAGAAATACATGATTTTCTTTTAAAACAATGTATCATTTCATTAGATTACACCATGAGAATCTAATTATTAATTTAGATAAAATATTTAAAGTATACCAATTTTAAAATACACATATGACATATATCCATCATTGATCACTATCATCATATGAAACACATCATAATTGAATATAAAAAGTAATTACAAATATCCAATCATAGTTAGTATAACCATATAGCCACTGTTGTCAATATACAATAAGTAAATAATTAAATTCATTAGGGATAATGTTTAAATTATAATAAATACACTATAATGTACAAGTTACAAGATAGATGGTTCCACAGAGCATGAGTTCACTAAACTCTAGTATCTATGGCAATCTCTAATGTTGTTGTCTCTAAATAAGTACTATTATGATAAGATAAAACATCATTCAAGCACTTTTTCACATAAACCATGGACCATAAATCCTTCACACAATCCCCTATCATGTAATGTCCTTCCCTTCACAGATGAGTATATAGTAACAGTGTGAGAATCCAGAGAGATAAGATAGTACCTGTGTGTTGTATGATTTCTAAGAACATGTAGTGTACCATAAAGAAATCCATTCTAACATGAGATTACACAAACATGTAAATCATACATATGAAATGACAATGTCTAACTAAAATTACTTTAGTCAAATTTTTTATTAGTCATTGATCTCTAAGATCAATAAATTTTAAACACACCACTTGATCGAATTACTTTCATCTAAAATTAGTTATGTTAGTAAGCTAGTGAAGTCTGTCTCACTACTTGGTACCATCAATGTGAGATTTGGTTAACATAATTATAACCAATAGATTCTTACATATTACTTCCTACTAGTAGTCATAAAACATGCTAACCACATAAATAATCAAAATACATACATTTAATCCATCAAATGTATGAATGAATCACCATTAAATTATTTGTCACATAAGTACTAATAAGAAATATAAGTACAGTACATACCATCTAGGTATTTTACACATTAGACTGCATATTTATAATTTTTGTGAGTAGATACAACAAAGTATGTTCTTTGAAAAAAAATCATAGTCCAGCATTATCATGTATATTCTTCTTAATTTCAATAACCAGTCATAGTAAAGTAGTCATAAATTAATGAAAACATAATCTTATGTTCAAACAACTAGTTACCTTTCAAGGAGTCTATATTCATGTAGTTATAGTTTTCTTGTCCTTCAAAAAACCTACGATTTATTATTATTCATAACAAATATAGGCACACCTCTATGAATTTAGCTAAATTATATTTACAAATGTAGCTATATTCAAATTATTAAATGTAATGTCTAGTAACATCCCTATGGTACATGTAGATCCATAATTTATTTAATATACAACATTTGAATATTGTAATAGCTACTCTTTATACATCATAATAGTTAGATTAACTATATATTTTAGATACATTATCCAGTTTCATCCATTTAACAAAAATCCCAATTAGTGGAGTATTTGCCTTTGCCACAATGTCATTGTATAGCCACCACATGTATACTTATCTATATACATTCATAGATAAAACCCATTATATTTATAAAAAATTCAAAGCAATATTCATATTCAATCAAAAAAGACACTAATGTGATACTATCAATGGATAATTATATGCATATCTCTCACATGGATGTTACTTATATTCTTATACCTCATAAATATTATAACATTCCCCTATGGATCAGATTCTTATACATATCTATAAAATCCCTAATATTTTCTCAAATCCTTAGATATACAGGTGATATACTAATCAACACATGGTATTAGTATATAAGCATCTATATATTATTACCATATACTGATCATGATTAACCATGTTCATAACATCTGGGTTTTTTAACATGTATGATTAACCAATATACCATATGGTTGAACACACACAGAGAGAGAGAGAGAGAGAGAGAGAGAGAGAGAGAGAGAGAGAGAGAGAGAGAGAGAGAGAGAGAGAGAGAGAGAGAGAGAGAGAGAGAGAGAGAGAGAGAGAGAGTGATACAACACACCAACCACATTACAATGAATATTACACAATACCTGAATCATATATAATAACATTACAAAGACATTATATGCATAATATTCTTTAGCATATATATTAAATAATAATTATATGTTGGACAATACCATTCATAAAAAGCATGGAATACATAAAAACCTTGTGTCAATATATTATATAAACACACAACACATAAGCATTAATTATGTATAAGCTTATGTTCAATTATTCTATCAATGCATAGTTGTGTAGCTATGATACAAACAACTATGCTTTTTATAGTATTATATGTGTAATATTCTTCAGCATATATGTTAAATAATACATAGATCATATATAATTAGGTTATTACAATGATTTCACCAGTGTTAATTAATGGAATAAATTCATCTATTATAAACCAAATAATTATCACTAGTGTTAATTATTAGACATTGAGGTCAATTTGTTATAAGGTTAGAGGTTTGACTCTTTAAAAATCTCGAAATAGATATACAAGTCATCCTACAATGATTAAAATTGCAGATACATATAACTATGAATGTAGTAGAATACAAAAGTCACACTAGATATATTAAATTCAATATTTATATGGTAGATTGATATATATATATATATATATATATATATATATATATATATATATATATACAATCCACTATATATATCTCCATAAATATGTGGATCATTGTATATTTTAATATAAAATAAATTGCCTATACTATTATTATATGTCTTTTTTTTACCAAAGTTATATGTTATAACAAATCTTCTATTGTGATTTTAATTTGTTACCCATTATATGATTTCTACCTATAGGTTGTTATACATCTACATGGTTTGTTGGGTTTATTTAGTATGAGATATATGCTATATTTTATACAAAATTTAGACGGCTTATGGATTGTCCCATACCATTATAATATGCAATTCATAGAATATGAATACAAAAAAATTAAAATGCATTACCTACCTGTTAACAATGCTCTTGTATACTTTGTTCCCTTGTCTTCCTTATTTTGTGCGTCATCTCTCCCTTATTCTATGTGCCTTATTCTCCCCTCAGGAATATATTCTAATTTTCTCCCTTAACTTTTTTCTCTTTTTCTTCCTTTGTGATTTTTATTTCTTTCTTTATGAACTTTGTGCTTTCTTTTAAAAGCTGACTTTTCTTTTAGTTTTTTTTCTTTACTCCATGATCTTTCTTTTTTTATTAGTTTATTGCCTTATTTGTTTTTATTTTTACATAAATTTTATTTAAAGGTTTTTAAAGCTCTCCCTCTTTATATTCTAATTATAAATTTTCTTAACTAAATAATAATTAACACAATTTCTTGCCTAATTTCAACACAACATAATGCAAATGGTAATTATAACAAAATTATTTTATTATATGCCATTTAATGGTATCAAAGATAACAATATAATTTTTATACTAATTTAATATAGGTGATCGACACCATGAATTAACAAAAAAATGATTAATATAAGGTCAATGATGTTTTTTAATTTGAAATGATAAATCAAATAATGCTAAATCAACTACCATGACATAGCTACATAGAAGAATTCTACACTTGATCCACATTTAATATCCATAACACAATCACACAAGGTAAATTTCATGTAAGTAGTAAACTAATCTAATGCACAAACAACCATTCATAAATAACTATCTAAATGTAAACAACATCAAAACACACTACACTAACCATTCAACTATGCATATAACATATACTAACTAATGTGGTGTGTGCAAGGTTCTATTTGTTTCTATATTGTCCCCTAACATCTCCATCTATATCACCCTCTTTGTTGATGCTCTCCCTCCATTAGACTCTAAGGGATGAGTCTCTCCTACATCTAACTCACGATAAGTAGGTAGTTAGTCCATAACATCATGACATATATACACCATAAAATATAGATGAAATAAAAACTTATCATGATCATAATATATGAATATACATTAAATCTAACTCATAACAATGCAATCATGTAATCAAATCAATATTCAACTATCTCATAACAACATATAACTCATAGCTAATTCATAATAATCAAATCAAATTGCTAACTATAAATATCCATGGATAATTGCTTAGTGATAAATTAGGATGCAACAATTAATCATGAATATACATCCTCTATAAAATTTGTGCATAGTAATGTTTTATATCAAAATTAGAAAGCACAACATGATGCCTCTACCCAAAGTGATTAAAAAAGTTTTCAAATGGATAATAATATTTTAAGTGAGGCCTTAGGAGTAATGATTAAGAATAAGTTGATACAATCACCTCCTCTAAATCTAATAAGGAATTGTATATTCTATTTTACATATCATAGAATGCGTGGTCATCACATATATTCATGTTTGGCATTAAAAAATCATATATAATAAATAATTGCTAATGATGACCCTATATAGGATAAATCATTTAAGAAATCCATAGTGATACATGAACAAATTAAAAAAGGGGAAATTTTAGAAACAATACAAAAGTGGTTACCAAAGAATAACTTAGAAAAACATAAGTGTTCACAAATCAAAATCAAATCAAGAAATAATACAAGAAGCAAATTTAAAGCAAGTGAATGATACAAATATACCTCTCCAAAAGGAGGTCATGCTTTCAAAGAAGTATGGGTTTAGTAAAAAATATCTACAAAAGTTTGATTATTAAGGTCAAGGGTTGGGGTAACATGCCCAAGGCATCACTACTCCTATTCTATCAATTGATAATGTTGGTCAACAAGCTTTGGGATTTATGAAACATACTAAGGTAAATCATTCACAGACATAATTTATCAAGGCACAATATAAAGATGAAAATGTCATATTACAAAAAGAACAACCACATAAGGTACAAAGTTGATTTTGAGGTAAGGAATAAAGCATTATTAAGAGAGTATTTATAACCAAACATAGTCCAAAGCAACTAATTTATACAAAATCAAAAATTTTAAATGAGGTTTCAAAGAAGGTGACTAAAAATAGTTCAAATTTCATAAAGCCTTTGATTATTACTCCACTCATAGATGGAAAGTAATGTACCAATGTTATTATCAATAATTTTGTCAAAATGACTTTTTATAACATGAAACTCTTACAATCTCTTGGATATGACAAGGAACATTTGGGTAAGATCATTTTAAATAAATCATTTATCATATCCATTGAGCTTCCTTACATAGTTGGACCAAAGACATGTTTAGTGGTATTTCACATATGTCCTAGTTTGACACAATATAGTGTTGAATTAGGAATATCATGGATAAAAACAATGAGGAAAAATTTGAATAGAGATTCTAAAAAAGTCACCTTTACACATGAGAATGCAATGACCACAGTTTCTAGAGATGAAAATATTTTTTCCAAGATATTCCATAACAAGATATACCTACAATGAATATAGTTTCAACATACTTAGATTCAATTAAACCATGACATATCCATCACACTTCACATTAGGTCACCATTCCTATTTTTGACACAGGCCACATTGACAATGAGTCTCCTATGATACTCATTGGTAGTATTATCTCTTGTCTTGTACATAGTTTCATTTACTCCTAGCTTAATTGTACATAGTTTCATTTATCATGACTCTTGTACACAGTTTCCTTTATCTTGCTCCTTGTACATTGTTTCATTTTCATGTAGCCTGTACATAACTTATACTTAAAAAATACAAATCCATTTGAATATTTCTTAGAAAATAGAAACTTTATAATGTATGTGTTTCCATGTTTACATTCCTTCTATTTTCCAAGTAATACATATGTTATCTATGTTAGTGTAGTCATTTTTATCATACATACATGCTTCACTTTTTCCCTTTGAGTGTTCATAGATTATTACAGGACTCCTATCCTCATAGGTCCAAATTTGTTACTATTCACCCTTTTGGGGCACACACACATGTACATAGATTCAACATTGATATATCAACCTATTGGGGGCATCATACTACATAGCTTCTGATTTCCTAGGTTATATCTTTCTAACTTCATATTGTAGAATTAACATTGATTATATTTTAATATTGATCATCCTATACTACACTGATTTTTTTTTACTACTACTACTATAGAATCATCTTATGTACATATTTTATCTTATATGGATTTGTATCACATGATTATGCATAATTTTATTTTTGGATTTACTAGTCTAAATTTGATTGTATCTCCTTATTTCTATATGCTCAAGGGAATTTGAATATTTTATTGTTCCTTTCATTATGTGTATGCTTTGGAAATTCTCCCATGTCTTTATGTGTGTTTATTTATTATGTATGCAAACATTTTAAAATATCCTTCCATATGGATCTAAGCCAAACAAGCATGCTCTTTTGTGAATGTGGACATTTTAACATGTCCTTATATATTTTTCTTTCTTAGACTTAGTGAAATGTGCCCATGTCCCTTGTATTTTGGACCCTTGGATTAATTTTCATACCTCATGAGTTTTTATATATGCTTTCATATATGCATCCTATCCATGACACTCATCTCTTGCTTATTGATTTCACGTCCAATTTACGATGCCATGAGGGACCTCATAAATTTCCCCTTCCTTTTTGAGTGATATGATGGACATCATGCCCCATCCTCCCAATTAGTTTACAAAATTTATACTCAGATATATTGTTCATATACATGCTTACATTGTTATATCTATCTTGGTAACCTTTTAAATGTTATATCTAACATACATCATACATTTCCAACTTATGCTCAATCTCTTTTACATTATGATGTCATGTATAAACACTATATTTTTTTATCACGTAGATATCATATATTTTTAGTCTAATACACATGATGCATAGATTTTATTTTGAGGATAGCTATTCTAGAGGTTCAATAAGTCTCCTAAAAATAGGGGGCATTCATATGGGTTTGTCATAGAGAACATGCCATCCTAGTGCATTCAAAACAAGACTTTTATCATGTAAACATGAATTATAGAGCTCAAACTCAAGAAAATATTGTGAAATAAAATCACACACATATTAGTCTCAATTTTTCCCTAAAAAACACTTTTAGATAATACTGTAGTATAGTTATAGGAACATAATGTGATATAGTCCACCCATCATGCTATTGTCTAGTAGCTTCCAAAATAGAAAATTCTAGAATGGTTAGAAGGTACAACATTTATAGTTCATATTGCCATAGTCACAATCACATATTATCATATATACTTAGTTTTTACACAAAATCACATAGGTTTGATCATATTAGGGGAATCATGCATGGTATGATCACTCATGTTTTAGTTTCAAATATACACAAACACATATTACTATAACTTGGTCTAGAATTCATATGCATAGATATTAGAATTAGGGGCATGTGTGGCATATTGTTTCCATATGCTCAATTTTTCTCTAGTTTTTTTAGATGGAATGACAACTCCATGTCATGTATACTTTAGAAACTAGGTTTTCATGAGTATTTCACTAGATCAATGCCTCATTCTATTTATAATGGTTTGCATTCCTAAGTGGCCTAAGTTCATTTTACATTATCAAGTTCCTAAGTGGCCTAGATCCATTTTACATTTCAAAGTTTTAGAGTGGCCCAGTTCTATCTTATACAGTTTCATGACATCACATTATCTTAATTTTAGATTCATCTACTACACATGGATAGGCAATGATGGAATCATAGCCTACTTGAGTTATTGAGCCACCTACATAAGAGGACTGGATAAGTCATTAGTCTAATATAAGTTATTCATAGATTACTATCTACCAAATAGGGGTGGGAAATGATGGAATCAAGGCCAACTTGGGTTCTTGATCCACTCAGACATGGGGATTGGGCAAGCCACCAACCCAGTCTAATTTATTCACTATTTGACCACTATCTACACACACCAAGATTTCACTAGGTTTTTGCAATGGTTCATGTACCCAATGAGGTCTATTCATTCATTTCCTATCTCTCACATCTCTTTACTCATTTTTTTGCTTTCAATATTTTCTGAAGTAATGACTAATTCACATTTTTTTATTTGTAGGACATGTAATGGAGCATAGTTTGTAAGCTCAAATTGAGATTCATGGGCTTTACCTCATATGTATGTCTAGGTATGTTTCTCTTTCCTTTATCTTAGTCATTTCACTTTGTTACATTTATATTATAAAGTGGGAGTGATGTAGTCATATAAAATTTCATTTAATTCAATGAATGTCACTCAAGACCACCTTATCCTTAGATTAACCTTAGACCTATCTTAGGGCCTCTTTTGATCATTTTTTTAGCTTGGGTGTGCACCTCGGCCATACTCAGATATACCAAAAGCTACATTCATCCATCACCTAGGCATCCCTAATCCTTTTCACATACAAGCCATGTGGATAATAACATAACTAATTTAGTCTATAATATAGTGCACTATTATCAAATGGGGCATTATTATTGACCCTTAGCTTCCTTTACCTATAATAGATATATTTACACTCTTTAAAACATCTTAGCATTGGCCTAGACTCATTTCATGTCTTGACCAAGCATTATAATACTATATAAAGATCACTCTTGTTAATTTATCCACTATTTGTAAAATAGATGGCAACTCTCATAAACAAACTTAGAAACAATTATGAAAATTAAGGTTACTAAACCCTATTTATCCCTATTTCTACATATATCCATCTACATCAGCCCATAACTAATTTTTTTTCATATTTCTAGTCTCAAGATACACTCAAAGCATTCAAATTAGCATTCATACTTAGGCATTCTAGCATCACTCTCACTTGTATCAACATTTAGATTAGGAGAACTACATCGGGCTTGATCCCCTTTTGAGGTATTAGTATGTATGAAATACTAAACAAATGGGTGTTGAGGTTACATCCAACACACCCTACTAGTTCTATTATTCTTACACTTGTGTTCATCAAAACCCTAACAAGTATTGTGGCTTAGGATTTCAAGTGAATTCAATCAAATTGAAGCACATATGGTGATCTAGGTCTTAATCACGTAGGCACATGATTCCTAGAATAGATCAAAGGTCTGACCTAGATTTCATTGTTTTATTTTCATAGGATCAATAACCATAAATAGAAGGTCTATAGTTTCATCTATTATTTAAAAAGAGGACTGCACTACTATCTACAGAGGGTTCTATCACTTTTTCTATATTAATTACACTCTGCCCTACTCTTACATTACTTCCTAGCCTTCCACTTATCTGTCCTAGTCCTATTTTATATCTAAGTACACCTTTTATACTTTATTGTTATTTATAGGCTAAGAAAAAAAAAATTATGGTAAAAATTAGTGGTTATTGATACTAAAGTATTTTATTCTTTGATTTACATACTCATCACTTTTATCTACTTAGGGTTTTATTCTAATTCCCAAAATAATTAAATCAGTAAAAAATATTTTATGATTATTTATCACCTCGGTCTTGTACACTTGACAAACTATTTTATGATTATTTTAATGCTAATGTCCTACCCTAACACAAGTGTGTAGTACCCTAAAAGCCACCTAATTTTTAAATGAAATATATCCTAATGGTTGGTTTAAGCACTTTAATGTGAGTTATTCTCCAAAGGACTGATATAAAGAAAATATCAACCCTCATTCATTATTCACCTAGAAAACACGTAAATAGACCAAGGGAACTTATCAAAATTAGTCTATCAAGCATTCAATTGAGCAAAACTTTCCCAATTTCTATATCAGCCATATGGAAAACACATCTACAATTTTAAAGTACTAATGGAGTAGACCAAGACCTTGATTTTATAAGTTACAAGCTAGGTCACTATTTTACATGGTTTTCACATATTGCATGATTCACACACAATCCAACACACAAGGGAGAACTACATCAGTCTAAGGCCCTCTTCTATAGTATTAGATATCCCACTAACATCAGGGTATTTTGGGTTAAATCGACACTATGTGTCCACTAACCCAATTTTCCCCTAGGTCACTATGAAGATGGAGAACTAGGGTTTTGCCATTTCATGAAGAGTGATAGTCCATGAGCCAGATTTGAATACACCAAATTGAAGGTGAAGTCTAATATAGAATCACCCAAGTGGTGGCATCCTTTTTCAACAAGTATTTCATATATGGAACTTATGTCAAACCTAGATAGTATCATCTATATAACCATCCCAGATTGACACTAATGTTTATGGCTCCATAAGTCAAATTACTAGAATTAGATAAATGTTCCATAATCACCACCCAAATTTTTTTTCCATGTTTTAGGTCCATAACTACTATAGCATCATAAATAGCTAAATAACTTATTTTTTTATATCATTTTGATATTAAGCATAGTTGTACTTTTCATATTTAGACCATCTCAATTTTATGAATTTAGCATATGTTTATATCCAAGTTTAGAACTCAATTGGCTTGCTAAAAAATTGATTATCACCCTTGTGAATTTCATTTCTATATACTCCTTTAATATAATTTAAGGCTAACACCAAATCCTTAGATTTTTTATTTTAAGGTTAAACATTTGATGAACCCAATATTTGAAATCCAAACCCTAGGTCACTTAGGGTTTTCTAATGTTTTTACTATTGTTAAACCTTAATTCATATGAATGTAAACTTTTATGATTCATATACTTTTCATTCACCCAGAGTTTCATATTATTATAATTTATCACTTCCTACTTACATTATTTTATATAAGATTTGTATCTAGGATCACCATATCAATGAATGCACATGATGGAGTGATCTCACAAGTCAAAAAAGTGCACATAACAATGAAGCTACTAGTAAATGAAATCATACATAGAAGAATATTGCAAAGGAATGAGAGAAAATAAAATACTCCATATCATCTTAAATGATGAATATAAAGGTAAAGAGGTGCATATATAGGTTGGAGAGAGAAACATACCACACATTCTATTGAATGTGGGACTAATCTTCCCAAGTAACTCAAATGACCTCTACAACTCTAAGCAAGCTAATACAACTATGTAAGTAAAACCCAATGGAAAAAATACAGACATTAACACCCATTATAAATTTAGCTTAGGTGAGTGATGATACAAAAAATGAGTCCTAACAATAAGGCTTGATAAGGTACCTATGTACAAAGAAATCTCTCATAAAGTAGAGAAAACAAGAAAACTCATAGGAAAAACTCCACCCAAAAAGAGAAACATATAAGAATGGAAGAAGCTATAAGGCCCCCTGAAGATGATGAAGATGCTAAAGTGGATTGCACCCCAAAAAAATATCATAGATGAATTAACTTTCTCTTGATGAAGGATTTGGTGAGGATATCAACACCGTAATCTAAAGACTGATAAAACACTAAGTTGATGACCTGCTCATAAATCAAATACTAAATGAAGTGCATGTGAATCTTGATATGTTTAGTCCTCTGATGAAGAATCAGATTCCTACTAATTTTGATGGTGCTCTGGTTGTCATAAAATATGACTATATGCTACCTGATCTTGATACCAAGCTCATAAAGAATCCCTTGAAGTCAAATAGCCTTAGTAGCTATGATAACAAGTCCCTTATACTCTACCTCTATGGAAGATAAAGAAATAGTGTTCTACTTCTTGCTCAACCAACTAATGGGGATAGAACCCAATGAGAAACTATATCATAAAGTAGACTTATAACTCTTAGTGTCACAAACCTAATCTGAGTCTGTCTAGCCAACTAAGTCAAAATATAAACCAACCCTATAATGTATCCCATACTTGTGTAAACCCTAAATTTAGTGAAATATCCTCTTAGCCACTTTTTGGTATAACTCATGGGGTTCTTTTATGAATCTCAAAATAATTCTAATAGCATAAGAGATGTTAGGTCTTGTGTGAGTTAAGTAAATACAATTTCCAACAAGTTGTTGATACAAGGTAGCATCAACCAATGTAGTAGAATAATCTACCTCAAGATTAACTCTAAATAAGAATGGAATCAGAGATGGATTATAGTCAACCATATGAAACTATGCCAAAAGATCAAGAGAGTACTTAGGCTATGAAAATTAAATCCCTAAATCTACCTGAGTGATCTTAATGCCAAGGAAGTAGTGTAGTAGGCCCAAGTCAGTCATGGTGAATTTGTCCTAAATAGTTTTCTTCACTAGTGAGATAGTCGAATAACTCCCTATGATCAAAAGGTCATCAACATATACAACTAGTATCAACAATGAATCATCCTACTATAATAAGTAGACATTGGGGTCTGAGTGGAATCTATTGAAACCTAAAGTAAGAAGGAAGGAAGTAATCCATTTTAGCATAATAGGCCTAAGGGACCTATTTGAGGCCATAAATGGATTTCTTAAGTCTGCACACTAAAGAAGAATCCTAAAAAAACTAGGTGGTTGTTCCATGTAGATTTCATCCTAAATGTATATGTGAAGAAATACACCCTTCATATCCATATTATGTACACTCCATCCATGTGTTGTGGCTATAGCAAGTGTGAGTCTGATCGAAGTCATCTTGGCCATGGGTGTAAAGGTCTCTAAGTAGTCAATGTTGACTACTTGTGAAAATGTTTTGGCTACCAATCTAGCCTTGTACTTATTAACAAACCTATCTACAACATAATTTAACATCCTCCCTATAATTTTGGTACTTATTTTGGGGCATATGTTTTCATTTGGGTGCCCATTTTTCTCTAATACCATTTGAGAATTGTCTAGAATCAGATGTCCAAGACTAGTCACTATAAAGCGAACACACATAATTATTGAATCAAAAAATATAAAAGAGGGTAGAAACTAAACATAATGTATTTAATAATGGAGATGAATTGATTACATAAAGGTTCAAAGTTCACAGCTCTTATAATTTTTAAAACTGTCACAACTCACAACTAAGTAGCTCAAATAATCCATAATTTCTCTCACTAAAATGCCTTGAATCATGAATACAAAATAGAATATCTACTCAATATTTCAATAATGAACAACAAAAAAATAATGGTTTTCAATATGATATACCTAGAGCTCTGATACCATATAAGAGTTATATTCAAGATCACCAGATAAACTAAAGCACATGATGGAGTGATCTCACGACTCGAGCAAGTGCACATCACACTAAATCTTCTAGTAAATTAAATTATACATAAAAGAATATTGAAAAGGAATGAGAGAAAATAAAATAATCCATATCATTCTAAATGATTAATGCAAAGGGAGAGAGGTGCATATATAGGTTAAAGAGATAAAGATACCACACATTTTAGTGATTGTGAGACTAATATTCCCAAGTAACCCAAATGAACTCTAAATCCATAAGTAAGCTAATACAAATATGTAGGCAAAACTCAGTGGGAAAAAGACCTACAAAAACATTTTACGTACAACCTAGGCATAGCCTAGATTGGAGGTGTGCCTATTGAACACATTTAAATTCCCCCTTTTAAGCCTAAGATGTCAAAATCTATTGAAGTATCTAACCCTATGGACCATGATGATACCAATATTGAGAATGAAAAACATACTGATGAGGTTATTGTTATCATCAAATGTTACACATTTGAGGATGGTTTTCAAGTCTCCTCACTTAAGTGATAACATGGGGATTCTTTGAAGTTATGGGTGACATTATAACTAAAGATAACCTCTTGATAAGGCTAGCTATATTGATTCTATCACCTTGAAACTATCACTAAAATATTACTTGAATGGAAAAGGGAGAGAGTAACAAATGGAAAAGGGAGAGAGTAACAAAAGCAAACTAAATTAGGGAGGTGATGCACCAATATAACGATTCCTCTATTTTAATTAACATAAACTATTTGAGACAATGAAGCTATATCTTTCACATAACCTACAACCTTGATAGGATTATTTCAATAATATTTAATTGAGAGGTATAGAGATGTATGACAAACACTTAAGAGGGCAAAAATTATCTTGTAAATATGCAATTGATGTGATTCCACTTCTAAACCTTACATACATGGGAGAACACTAAAAAAAACTTGTAATAACTATATATTATGCATAATGGTGAGAAACTATGGATAACATGTTAAGAAAGCTAACTATTCACTAGACAAGCTCAACAACTTTATGAATTCACACATGATATAGCATGTAAGTAAATAAAATCAACTTATTTTATTGTTTCAAGATATATTCAATTACAAATTGGTTTGGGGTTCACCATAACTATCAAAGGTGTCTTTACAATTCCATTCAAGGCTTTTTTTATATCAAGAGGAAAGAGAGAGAGAAGGTGGTCATAAAAGGAGTTCATTATGATACTTTCATCATCAAATTAGTTAAAAATAAGAAGTAAATCAACACTATTTTTACTAAGAGTGTGTTTTCAACTTGCCTCTTAGCCTTTTAGGCCAAGTTTTTATGAGACTCTTCATGAAGAGTGGCATAGAAAACTATCTTGGTAGACCTAAGCTTCTTGGATCTAACTCCCTCTCTATGGAGTTACAACTTTGCATATTTGACACACATTTGAATCTTTTAGGGTAGTTTCAATTATTCCATTTGACACTTAGCACACTTGATGGCATTCTACTCCAACCCTAACATCTTTAAATTCTTCTCCTTCATGTGAGATTTGAACATGAACTTCAGACCCCTCATACCCCACACTCTTTTCTATTGGGATTTGATCACTCAAACAAGGTCTAGTTTTCTGTCCTCAAGACCTCTATCATAGATGCCTACTTCATGGAATTACTGCATCAAGTTATGTAATTTTGTTTAAGCCTTAAAAAACACCTTATAACTATAGTATTCACCTTTGCTTGTCAAGAAAGAATGTAAAGAACTATTATAGCATAGAAACTTCAAGTAGTCTCAAGAGTCAAGAATGATCTTATATTGATCCATGACTTTTAGATCTTACATATATTTCATTAGGTTCTCTTTTAGATTCTATGATAATATTTTGAGTCACAATACCTTGAAATAGGTTTGTACCTTATCTTCTTGATCACACCTTGGTCATATTCCTTCATTGAGACCTAGTTAACTACTTGAAGCCTACACCATTACTATGGAAGATCCTCAAATGAATTTATAAATATCATAACACCCATACCTTGGCTTAATGATCATCTACCCATAGTTAGGAAGACATATTGACCTCAAAACCTATAAAAATGACTCAAAAAAGGCTTTTCAGGTCATTTTTTCATATAATGTTAGCTCACATGTGCCATTAATTTACTCTTTCAGATTAATAGGACAGACAAAAAGGTCATACAAGTGGTTTATAGGTAATTTCAATCCATTTTGGGTGACTATAGATATATCTCTTCCATTGGGTTCTTAGAAAGGCTTTAGCAAGGTTTTAGGTGGTCAGTATTGTTAAGGAATATTCATAAAGGACAAATCCCTGATATTTAAAATAATAAAATAGGTTGGAGTAGGGAGGGCCCACTAACATTTCCAATAGTCATTTCATCCCATGTAACTTGTCCTCCAAGAACTCATGTGAAGAAATTAGGCCTCTCAGATAAAATAATCTTGTACGAGAGCTCAAGGAGGCTAACTTTATATGATGGGTTATAAAAATGTTTTTTTTTAGTTGTGAGTATGTAAGTGGGGTATTTACCACCTATATATAAATGGAAAAGTGGCCTCCTTAAGGGATTAAACTTTTAAACCCATTGGAACTTGACTTAGGCCTTAATCAGGGTTTGTGGATAGTTACATTGAGGTGACCCTAACAAACCTCATTAAGTACTTTCTCATTTTATTAGTGACTCAAAATTCATATAAAATTTGATAAGTCATCAATTCATCATTTAATAATGTGAATCTAGGGCTGGTGTCCAAGGTTTTATGCAATAGAAGAAAGATATTTCTAGTAGCTGGTCTCTTCTATCACACTTCACACTTGCATGAATTGAAAATCACACTTACAAGAAAGTAAATCACACTTGTAATAAAGTAAATCACACCACACTTTACATAAAATTAAATCACATTTGAAAAAAGTAAATCATAGTTGCAATAAATTAAGTCACACCACACTTTACATAAAAGTAAATCACACACGTAGAAAGTAAATTGTTTGAATTTAAAATAAATGAATGTAAATTGTTGAATTGAAAATAAATGATAAACATAGAAAACCCCTGTATGTTCACAAAAAATGTTATATAAAATAAATGTTTACATGAAAAATAATAATAATAATTCAAAATCATAATTACATAATAAATAAATAAATAAAAATACACTTATCTATCTTCCTTAAAATGAGTGGCCAACTCATTCCTCAGAAGAGTATTTGAATCAAAAACTAGATTTATGTCACAAAGCTTCAGAATGTATTATTGATAACCAAGCTTGATTACAATGGTGTGGGAGGTTGCATTTATAATCTCATCCTTCCAACCAACTCCTTATTCAAGAATAAAAATCTTAGATGCTCTCCACCAAATATGGGAATAAATATAAAAACTTAGATATACTAGATTACCTCAATCTTCCACAAAATTGGAGAGAGACATTATTATCTATCTACAACATAAGTTTAATATTCATGAAATATGAAGATAATTATTTATGGAATAAGATTATATAAATCTAAATTTAGATACAATATTGAACTAGTTCGTAGATAGACCTACACAATCCATAGATATGCCTACATAGTTCATAGATTTTAAAACCTACAGATTTCATAGATTTCAAAACTTTCAGAGTCTATATATTTTAAAACCTATAGAGTCCATAGATTTTAGACTTGCAAAGTCCATAGATTTCAGACCTATAGAGTCCGTATATTTTAGAACCTACAGAGTCCATAGATTTTAAGACCTACAGAGTCCATAGATTTTAGACCTATAGATTCTATAGATTTTAGACCTGTAGAGTACATAGATTTCAAAACTTGTAGAGTCTATAGATTTTAGAGCCTACAGAGTTCATAGATTTTAGACCTATAGAGTATGTAGATTTTCTTCAAGTTTCATTCTTTGAACTATTGATGACTATGATGACTCCCTTAATGTTTGATGCTTTAAACTGGGCTCCAATAAATGAACTATATGGATGTAGAGATACTGTTTGAGTCTATAGATATGAACTCAGTGAATCCATAGTAAATTTGGATGAGTCCATAACTAGACTAGGTGAGTCATAGCTATGTTTAGAGTACCTATAACTCATCTCAAAGCTAATATTTGGTTGGTACCTCATACTCATGTCTAATATAGCTTATTATATGCTACATATATACACATTAACAAAATTTTCAAAGATTTAGTAACAAGAATCAATAAACAAAAAGAAACCAATTTATAAAGAAATAACCAAGATATAGTTCTCTATTTCATTATAAATAAATCATAAGTTCATAAAATACACTTAGATCCACTTCTTATGCAAAGAAATAGGGTGTTATTTCATGGATATAAAGAGCTATTTTATGGTCTCATCATCCATTCCACACATAACCTCATGCATGTCATTCTTTTATTAGAAAATGTTTTAGGATACAAATGCATGAATTAGATGTTCTCATTTTCTAATAGGCTTTTTAAATTTGACTTTGCATGAGTAAAATGATTTTTATCTTGTATAATCCTCTTGGATTTCATAGGAAAAATTTTCTAATGAAAGTGGTCAACAAATACACTTGTTAAGGATAGGGTTTTCTATGGAAATTTTCTTTCTATCCTTGATTTCTCTTTGATAAAAGTTCTTGTGTGGAATTATCATTTTGCCCCCATTTTTTTAATAAGGTGAGAGCAGGTTTTTATGCTGAGAATTTCTTGTTGTTCTTACCTAACTCTATTTTGACCACAAAAATAAACTTTTATGCTTGAAATATTTGAATTTTTTTGAAAACTATAAACCATTATCAAAGTAATTAACTTGATTTTACTAAGCCCCATTCTTTATTTATTGCTGAGACTATTTTCTTTCTCCTTCTCTCCCACACCTAATCCCATGCATGCCAATGTAAATATGTATAAAGTGTGGAGATATTTAATTCTTTTTCCTTCTTCCCAAAAAAATAGACTTTTTTTAATAATAAAACTTTCAAGTAAATTTAAAAGTGAAATAAAAGAAACTAGATACATTGGCACAACTTTAATTCTCCTTGTATTTTTTTGATGTCAATCCCATGGAGCATGAAAAATATGTTTGGAGAATGGAAGCCCAAGCAATGCTAAAAATGAGAGCATAAAAAATCAGCAACCAAGTATTTATTGCAGGTGAAAAAAGCAATTATTACTATTTTTCAAATTTACTCCCCTTTTTTTTGCCCTTGATTAGTCTATAAAATTTGTTTTCTAATAAAGGCTCATTTTTCCAGTACTTGGTCTACCAACATGTTGGTTTTCAAATCAAGACTACCAACAATGCCTGAGGGTTTTCATTTTTGGTGTTTTTTTTTTTTTGAAAATTGATGACATAGAAAATGTTAGCCATAGACTTTATGCATCTTCATACTGCTTACAAATGTAACATATAATTTTTTATATGTTGACATTCTCTAACATTGGTCTATGGAGTGATGACCAAAACTTATGATAGACACTTTATAATGTATTGCATGTTGTTGTCAAAGGTAATTTAGGATAATGAATCAATTACTTTCTGAAGTCATGAACATAAATTTTCATCTTCAAAATGACTCCTTGTAATGAAAGTACCCTGTAAAAAAATAGAAATAAACAAGACCTTTCCAACCAAGCATAATATTAGCAATGTCAAAAAAATATATAAATGCCAAAAATAAACCATTAAAATGAATCATTTAAATATGCGTGGAAGAATGCAGTTCAGCCTATGTAAGAATGATTGGTGATTCAAAAATTCTAATGGATTTTTATTATGGAAACAAGAAATCCCTAATATAAGTTTTATTAATATGATTGGTCGATATGGGTTTGAATAATGGATGGAATGAAATGAGGATAAATTTTATCAAATATTTTTTATTTATAGGTTGAGTAGGAAAGTCTAACTGTGATATACACATGGATAATGATAGATCTTTAAAAATATTTAGTTAAAATTAGCTATTAATTTTATAAAAATCTAACATAACTTAAACTATAATACATGGATAGAAAGAATATACAATGACCTATTATTTGTATGCATAGTATCTAATGGAAAAATGATATGAGAATACTAAATTGAAAATAAAATAGATTACAAAAAAATATACTTGAATATTTTCCATATATAAGATTGTACTGTAGGATATCCTTGATGCTATTATTGCATTAGATCAAGGTCTTTCTTAGTCCTAACAATAAAAGACTAGATCAAAGTCTCTGTTATAATGCTAATGTCAATATCTTAGCCTTAGCCTTGTTATTGATATTAATATTTCTATTCAAATCAATATTAACCCATCTAATATTTGTAGGACATTCTTATTCGTTGACCATTGTATTCTTGGGCTTCAAATGAAACATCCAAGCTTCTCCTTATATAAATTGTGGATCTAATAATTTAACTCAAGATTGGATGGTTAGTATGGTGTTAGTTCCAAAATGAAAACAAAATGAAAGAAACACACTAATTATCATAACATCTCTAGGCCTAGACACTAGTGAGAGCTTAGTTAACAAAAACAAATGACAAACATAACTAACAAGTAAGGAATAAAATACAAGAATTCTTTCACCTTCCTTTGATGCTCTAAATGCCTTTGTAGTAGTGGCCTACTTAGTTTGTGCTTGTGAAGTCTTTATCAAAGGAGGCTTGGCTATCTCCTATTCTCCTTGGCACCTTATGGCTTTGGCTTGGCTTGGAATTAATTTGGCATGGTAACACTAATTTCAATGGCTCCTTAAAGATATTTTTGCATTATAACTTTGCACCAAAATAGCTTAGAAATGATGTTCTTGGCCTCTCTATTTATAAATTTCTGAGAATGTCTAGAATCAACCTAAATCTTCCATCTCAAGATTGAGATGTGTGGCTAAGGATTAATCCAATTATGCAATTAAAATTGATAAATAGTATCATCAATATTTGGGATAGAGGAGAAATTAAGAGGCATGGAAGGCATCATGGAAGGCATTGATGAGGGATGGAGGGCATGAATCCTAATACTTGTGGCATTTATGGCCTAGGGATGTCTTCCCAAGAAATGAGGTCACCTAATGATGCAAATATTAAATATCCATTTCCAAAAATAAATTTTCAACAAGTTTCCATGAAATTATTAATTATGCCTTGATTTGGGTTAATTAACTCTTAAGCATTTTTAAGCACTTTATGCAGAATTTACTCAAATTGATCAGAATGCCTTGTTATTAGTCCAAAATTTGATTGGATTAGAATTGGAAGGAAATGCTAGATGTGTTGGATCCTTTATCCTATTTAGGTTGTTGCCAATAGAAAATAAAATAGGCACACATCTTATGCAAGAGATTTGAGATAAAAGAGCAATCTAGAGCACCTAGGTGCAAAATTGGCATTTTGACTTAAAATGAACTAATCAAAGTTAGTTGGCCCATAAATTATATTACCCATTTAGGGATACCCTGGCTAAAATCAACACTTGAATATGTCATTTTTACATCATTTAGTATGTTTTAGTGTTTTTATGTCATATTGTGCATTTTGAGTGAAAATTGGTCAAAAGATTGATTGGAGGCTATCAGTGGCCAGATTTAGGTGTCTACAGTTTGCCCCTATTTGGAAAGATGTTGTTAATTATAGGCAAAACAATGTCTTATCAAAGAATGATAAATGGTGTGTATGCCAAAAAGAAGATGATGGTTGAAGAATAAAGCTCTAAATGGTTTTGGTAAGCCTATGATGATTCTCCCTTGAGGGAGTGACTATTACATTTGTTGATGGATGGTCCCTCAAAAAGAAACCAAAAGAAATGTGGAATTAACCCATGGTTAAGATTAATATAGATAAGAAAAATGCTTACATGTATTGATGTAAAAAAGATGTTGATTTGCCGAAAGGCAGTTATAATCAAGAATAAAAGTCAAAATAATGATTTGCCCATAGGTGGTTATAATATTTATGAGTACCTGAATTGGCTAAAGATGATTGTGCCCTAGTTAGGGATGATTAACAAGCATAACTCAAGGATATAACTTGGAATATAGATTAAAGATGAGTTGATGCAAAGTGATGAAAGAGATGGATAGAGGAATAAGATTGATCTTTATAAATGATTTAATTATACCTATCAATGAGCAAATTCTCTTCCTTATTACCAATGATATAACTAGAATGGTTAATGGGTTAATTTGATCAAGGGTGGGATGGGAGAATTTACCAAGGTGCTAAGGAGAAACTTCTACAGCTCCATTGATTATAGACCTTTTTGAAGCTTATTTTTGTTGTAGATGTGATGGCAGGCTTCAGATAGAACACCATGAAGACTTGTTTAAAAAATGCATAAGGACTGACTCTCGATATCTAATAAACACTTTAAAATAATTCACCAATGATAAAAACCATGATGACAATGTTGATGTATGAATATGGATAGAATCAAGAATAATGTGCTCAAGGAATCACGTAATGAACACATATAAACTAAATCAAGGCAAAAGTTATGAAAGCAAACAAATAGGGAAGTGAACAAATAATTAAATAGAAAGCCTAAAAAAAAAATCAAAAGAAATCATCATAATAATGACCATGCCCCAATAAGGTAGATCAAGGATAACTGACTAGGCTTAGATAGGACAAATAGTTTTAGATTTTGAAATATTATATTTTTTTTTCAAAATTTTGAGGTATCTTAACTCATTAGAGAATGACAAGATACCTGCTCACAAAATGACAAGATCATTTGGCTTAGGTTACTCATAAAATGGTGAGAGCATATGCAAAGGGGGACTAAAGTGACCTCAATATAAATTGAGGATGACCTACATAGTCCTAAAATGACCTCAAGTTATAATAATTCCATCCACATAAAATTCAAGGAAAAACCAACTAGGTCCCAATAAGTTTTAAAATCTAGAAAGTGGCCAGTCAAATGAAAACAATAATGGTAAGGTGGTGTGACAATGCATGGTAAACAAGTGTTGCACCTAATTTTCTCATAGGTGGTTATAACTAGGAT
The DNA here is from genome assembly GCA_037957365.1 of Torreya grandis. Lineage (NCBI taxonomy): Eukaryota > Viridiplantae > Streptophyta > Pinopsida > Cupressales > Taxaceae > Torreya > Torreya grandis. The sequence continues at coordinate 1,831,201 of JARHVA010003644.1, forward strand.
ATAAAGGCATAGGTTAATGATATTAATTTGCCCATAAGTGGTTATAATTAGTAGCAAGACTAGCGAAACACTGATTTGTCTATAGGAAGTTACATTAGGATCACAAACTTGATAAGATGAAATATATCCTTCTAAATCAACTATCACACTACTTTCATAGACTATCATTGTAAACATGGACTTGATTGACTATTGAAACCTGATTGGAATCCCCCCATAATAGGTGTGGGAAGAACCAAAGTAACCAAGATCAAAATAGGATTAGATAGGATGACTAAAAATAGGCTTTAGTCTAGATAGGATGGAATGGTTTTGCTAAGGATAATGATGGTTTGAGAAATTGGATAAAATGGTAAGAGGGTTTTTCCCTAAGTGATGGGTTAAAATGTAAGAGTATGTGATAATGGCAAATGGATATGTAACAATGGAAATGACATGGTACATATTTTTGGCCTGGGTGTGGTTTTTGATTTTGTTGTTCCTGTTGATGGGGAGATGCATGTCCTAATCAATAAATGATATAAATAGAATACTTGATCATGTTAATTGTTATCCCACACCTTGTCTAAATAATTTCTCCCTCAAAAATGGCCTATAGATTTGGTTGTCAAGAATGCTTTTCTAATCTTCATTAGTCATTGATTTTATTCCTTTAAGTGCCAAGATAAGGTATATTTATAGCCTCTACAAAGGAAAGTGTGGCCGTAGATGGTAAAAAAAGATAAATAATGGATGGTAGGTTTGATTATGAAATGGAATGGTAGATGATAATATAATTTATAATGGTGGAAAAATAAATGAAGATCGATATGTTCAATCACATGTAATGTTGTTGATGCTAGATTCAACATAACTTTGGTTATGTCAAGGTTGAAGACTTGTTCTATCGATAGGACCATTAGATTTTTCTATTGTTTGGGATTGAGAGTAGCCACCATCTAATTAGGTTTTAGATAAGAAGTTATTCCGATTTGATCTTTGACTTTATCTTCATCCAATAGTGAAGAAGTTTTATGCTCAACTATTGGTGCCTCAATGAGGTTTTCACCAATGAAGTTATCTTGATTGTCCTGTAGCACCTTTGAGAAGGTTTCACTAATGAACATTGGCTTTTGACTTTGATTTTATTCTAGCACTTCTAAAAAAAATTCACTAGAAGATGTTGAGTTCTGACTTTGATTGTCCCCTAGTGCCTCTAAAAATATTTTATTAGGAGAGTGTTTTTCTGCTATATGAATGTGGTCTTGGCCTCCTTTCTCTTCTTCAACTGCTATATCACTATGTATGTAGTTCAATAAAGTGTGATTCTATCAATCCCAATAGACACTTGTGGGAGATGGAATGTCAATGATATGGTTATTTGGGTTGATGGTAATGGCCTATGGAATGGTAATGGATTAGGGAGAGGCTACATAATCCTCATAGAAGATACTAGGATAACGTATGTCAAAGATAAAGTACTCATCCTAAAAAACTATAAAAGGATAAAAATGTATTAAAATTGATCTACAAGGCATGCATAACCAATATTGTAATAACCATGAACATATTCTTCTTTTGAATTTGATTCTAACTCAAGGGACTTTGAATCCAATGTTGAGACTAATGTTGATTCAAGAATAGAACCTAACTCTAACTTTAATTCTTCATCTAATAGGTACTCTATTATAATGATGTCTGGTATAATGTTTAGTATTGGATCAGTAACAACTTGTGATGGCATAATGGGCTCCACAAAAATTAGTTTGTCAAAGTGAGACTCCTCTAGGATGGGAAATAGGTCAAGAGACAACTCCTTAGAAATTAGCTTATCAATAGGAGGCTCTTAAAAAATAGGCACATGGTCAAGGTAATGATTTACCCAAAGGTAATTATAATCATTAAGAAGTGACTCAATAAAGACTAGCTCATCAGTGTGAGACTCCTTGACAACTGGGATATGATCAATAGGTAATCCATCATATGTTGACTTATCACAAATGGTTAGTTCAATAAAAATATCTTAGATTGGTTGGTTGTCTAGGATTTTGTTTCCAATAAGTTGTAAAATACTAGTTTTGAACATAGCTTGGTCTTTGAATGATTGGATGGGTTGAGGTTTGGATGGGATTAGTACTGGATGAGGAATGACTTATGGTTGGATAATGGTAGGGCCTTGGGGAGCATGATTTCTTGTATGAGTCAAAGGACAAAGCCTTAAGATGGTAACAATAGGGTTCTATGGGGATTGATTGCTCACACAAGCCAAAGGACCAGGTCTTGGAATGATGAAGGGGCATTATGGATCTTGATTGCTCATATAAACTAAAAGATGAGGTCCTAGTATAGAAATGGTAGTTCATTATGGAGCTTGGTTGCTTACACAAAGCAAAGGATGAGGTATTGGTATGGGAATGGTGTGACATTGTGGTCCTAGAATATAAATGGTATGATGTGGTGGAGCTTGATTACTCACATAAGCCAAAGCAAAGTCTTCCTCATAAACCATATCATCCTAGTTGTGAGTTGCTTCATAAGCTAGTTCTTGATTGTGTTCCATGTACTAATTATTGTAAAGAGGGTATGAAATCATATCCCAAACAACATTATCTATAGTTGGGTCTTTAAATTCCTCTTCACAAGCTTCTTCATACAATCAAGGTCTTGAGTTGGATTGTAAGTTGTTTTGTGACTTTATTCCCATGAATGATTAATATGCTATAGATAAAAATATGTCTCACAAACCATATTAGCATCATTATGGTCTTGACTAAAGCCATAAAAGTCATTTTATGTATCCATTATATCATAAGTTGGATTTTAAGTGACTCCACCATAAGTGTAGCTAGACATATCCATGTAAATGATGAAATATCCAAAACAAAAAGGCTTAGAGTTCCACAAACACTAAAAAATTGTCCAAAAGACAAATGGCTCAAACTTGGTCTAACTTGGTCAAAGGGGTGGATTTGTATCTCCAATGTGGTTTAAAAGTAGATTTGTATCTCCAAAATATTTTGAAAGTGGATTTGTATCTCCAAAATGGTTTGTGCTAAGACTTGGCATAAAACAATCTAACATCAAATGTCTAATGTCAAATGTCATATGCACAAAAGGTCAAGCATCTAAATAAAAATTGGCATGTCGAAGGTCTAGGTAAAAGTGTTCTAAACAAGGTCTAAACTAGGAAATGGCAAATTTGAGTTGCTAAGTCTTTTGTCCAAATGTAGAGTCAAAATCTAGGCTCAAACAAATAGGCATGCTAAGACTTTTGACCAAATGACATCAAAAGATAGACTTGAAATAAAGGATAATTAGATTTGCTTTAATCTAACAAGTTTGGAAATAACTTTGACATAGACCTAGCACATGGAATCAAACATAAACATGATCATTTGGCATAAGGCATAACACAAAAGGATCTTTGAGAAAGGTTGTGTTCTCCCAAATAAAGGCACAAACAATGATGAGGATAGGTATTAAACACACAAACTATCAATAGTTTTCAAATTTGGGCAATCAATTAACTGAAGTTATGCAACCTAAAAGAGAAAGATCTATGTATCAGCTCCATGAATTGAGGCCTAAGCAAAAATCAATCAATGTTTGAATCTAAACTTGACAAGGCTAATTAAAAACTCAATGTTGAAAACTAGGATTTCATCAGACAAGCTAGACAAGATTGGATAGTATGATGGCATAAGACAAAGGTCCAAATGGTAGACATGACATGGTTTGAAACAAATGGATTTTGATACAAGGTGAAAAAAGTATTGAAATAAATTGAGTAGCCTAATGGAGTAAGAAATATCAAATTATGTGGTCAATAATATGTTTCAAAGACGCAAAGGCAGAATGGTTTGACATGATTTGGGCAGCATAATGCTACCCTCTACAACTCCAATGACGCACACACAAACAAGTTGAGAAAAAATTTCAAGTCACAAGTGTGTTGTAAAATGGATATCATAATGCCTCTTTATACAAAAGAGTGATGTATAAATAAATTGATTTGGACATGGTTTACAAACAAACAAACAAGTTATATTCTCAAAAACACCAAGTAAGATAAATGACCAAAATACACTAAGTATAATCATCCAAATCTTAACAAGGGTATGAAAAAATGGGGTTGACTAAAACTAGCATGATTTCAATCATTCGAGGGTAATCTATTGCATAATGACTTTCACACCAAACAATGTAAAAGAAAATCATGTAAATTGAGTGATTGTAGCATTGGCTAGTTGTAAAAAGGTCTAGTCCTTTTTACAACCACTACATCCTATTGTTAACTTAGTGTAGTGAAATGTCCAAATGTAGATATGCTTGTATGTAACTCCAATTAGGAGAAAGTGAAGTCAATGTTAGTAGATGAAACCTTAGTTCAAAGCTTCCATAAAGAACTTGCTGGAGGTAATGGTGTCCCCCTCATAAGCTAAGTTTGCATGAAATAAAAAACTAATAGAAAGACTTTAGGGTCATTTTCAGGATTACCTAAACTTTGATGAGTTTTTAGGAAGTTATGTAGATGACATTCTTTGTAAGCCTTGGACTAGGATTTTTGAAATAGGTATGGTGCTTTTGATTCCAAGAGTTCCCTAAAGGGGACAAATGGAAGAGCATACATGTAACATCCCTCTTTTTGTCAAACAAAAAATTAATCTAAATAACCAAGTAAATACAAAAAGCTTTGAAAAGGTGAGCTCATTTTTAATCCTAAAGGGAAAGTGAGGTGGTGTTCATTTGACCCCTTGATCTTAGTTGCAAACTTTGAAAACATTCACCATAAACATTAAAAAAAAAAAAATTGTTAAACACCAAAATAAGGTTCCTAATTGATTTTTAAGCATGCAAAAGGTAATATAAAACATGTGTTTAACAAATGTCAAGCTTGTTCATGCAGCCAAAATGTTAGCATGTCATTTAGCCTTGAATAAAATAGTGAACTTTAGAAAAAGAGCTTTCGGGTCTATGTTTTAAGAAAAACACAGTGACCGACATCGGTTTATATAACCAATGATGGTTACATTTTATAATCAATGTCAGTTATCCAACCAACATCAGTTATACCAATGTGATTGATGATAGGTATACAACCAATGTCAATTTTGATAACCAATGTTGGTTAAGATATGCAACTGATGTCGGTTTTACTTGCTGATGTCGGTTACTGCGTAAAGTTGTGGCAAACAAAAATGGAAAAATAAAGTTAGAAACTTAGTTTACAAGAGTTTTAAGGGTCCAAATAAATAATTTAAAGTAGAAAAATGATATTCTTCATGTGTGGGATTCACCTAGTCCCACCGAGTGTGCCATATGTGGATCTAGGAATTTGACTCAAGAGAGAATGGTTAGTATGGTGTTAGTTCCAAAATGAAAATAGAATGAAAGAAACACACTAACTAGCACAACATCTCTAGGCCTTTACACTAGGGAGAGCTTAGTTAACAAAAAAATGACAAGTACAACTAAAAAATAAGGACTAAAACATAATAATTCCTTCACCTTCTTTGGATGTGCTAAATGCCTTTGTAGTAGTGGCTTGCTTGGTTTATACTCATGAAGTCTTTATCAAAAGAGGCTTGGCTATCTCATTTTCTCCTTGGCACCTTGTGGCTTTGGCTTGGCTTGGCTTGGAATTAATTTGGAATGGTAGCACTAATTTTAATGGCTCCTTGAAGATATTTTTGCATTAAAACTTTGTATCAAAATAGCTTAGAAATGATGTTCTTGACCTCTCTATTTATAGGTTTTTGAGAATGTCTAGAATCAACCTAAACTATCCATCTCAATATTGAGATGTGTGGCTAAAGATTAATCCAATTATACAATTAAAATTGATAAATAGGCTCATCAGTATTTGGGATAGAGCAGAAATTAAGAGGCATGGATGGCATCATGGAAGGCATTGATGAGGCATGGAGGGCATGAACCTTGATATTTGTGACATTTATGGCCTAGAGATGTCTTCCCAAGAAATAAGATCACTTCATGATGTAGATATTCAATATCCATTCTCAAAAATAATTTTTCAATAAGTTTTCATAAAATTATTAATTATACCTTGATTTAGGTTAGTTATATCTTATGCATGTTTAAGAACTTTGTGTACAATTTACTCAAATTGATTAGAATGTCTTGTTATTGGTCCAAAATTTCATTGGATCAAAATTGGAAGGTAATGTTAGATGTATTGAATATGTTATGCCATTCAATATGTTTCCAACAACAAATAATAAAGGCATGTATCTTGTGCAACAGATTTGATAGGAAAGAGCAATCCAGAGCACCTAAGTGCAAAATTGACATTTTGACTCGAAATGAGATGATCAAAGTTAGCTGGCCCATAAATTACATTACCCAATTTAGGGATACCCTAACCAAAATTGGCACTTGAATATGTCAATTTTACATCATTTAGCGTGTTTTATTGTTTTTAGGCCCAATTGTGCATTTTGAGTGGAAATTGGTCAAAAGCCTGATTGGAGGTTATTGGTGGCTAGATTAGGTGTCTATAGAAACAAATTCTTTGTGTTAGTCTTCATTTGGAATTCTCAAAATCTAAATATAATATACCAAGGAATTAGTAGCATAAATTATCAATAATTCACTTTTATTTATTCTTGTCAAATCCATTGACCCACATAGAATCTTCAAACTTCATGCATGAAGATTTATTTGCATGCAATGTTTGATTTGTGTGTTGACCCACATGCATGGTAATTTATTTGCATTCAATGCTACATGCATGGATACTTATTTGCATGCAATCTAAATTTATATAACTAACTTCATGTATGCTATCCTTCCACCTATATTTTTGCATGCAATCTAAATTTATGCAACTAACTTCATGCATTCTATCTTTCCACCTAGATTTATGAAAATAACTTCATGCATGCTATCTTTTCCATAGATTTATACATTGAATATAAATTTATGTAACTAACTTCATGCATGTTATCTTTCTACCTAGATTTATGCATGCAATCTAAATTTATGCAACTATATTTTATCCTCCATATATTCAATCTCAATTCTTTTCCTTAAACAGGTAGATTAATGCTTCAATAGGCATTTTAGGCATAGGGGAATAAATTTTAGATTCCTCTTTGTGAATAGCTACATAAATTCAGCTCAGTTTTCTCTATCTTCTATGTTATTTTAGATCATGATTTTCTTCCTCCAACTTGCATCAACATTTAAATCCTTTCATATCGTGTTAGCAGTTGCTGTTTCCTATAAAACAACATTAGTATGGCATGGGGAGGTTTTGCATGAAATTAAAATTTCTAAAGCTAATTACATAAAAAAAAAACTCGAACCTATGTTGCAAAAAAATAAATTCTAATCTATTTTGCAAGAAAATAAATTTTAAAGAAACCATTAACTATCTCCTGTCACAAAATTTGTAAAGAGACATTCCCTCTCACTAGAAACTTGTTTATCTACTACCACTAGACAATTATTTTAAAAAATTTTGAATCTCTTAATAACACCGTGTTCCTTGGAAGAAAAAAGATATCTCTAGTGATTGGTCTCTTCTACCACACTCCACACTTGAAAGAATTAAAAAACACACTTGCAGGAAAGTAAATCACACTTACAAGAAAGTAAAACACATCACACTTTATAGAAAAGTAAATCACACTTGCAGAAAGTAAATCACACCACACTTTGTAGAAAAGTAAATCATACTTGCAGAAAGTAAATTATTTGAGTTGAAAATAAATGAATGTAAATTACTGAATTGAAAATAAATGATAAACATAGAAAACCCCTACATGTTCACAAAATTTTTTACAGAAAATAAATGTTTACATGAAAAATAAATAATAATAATTTAAAATTATAATTACATAATAAATAAATAAATAAATAAATAAATAAAAATACATTTATCCATCTTCCTTGGAATGAGTGGCTAGTTCATTTCTCAAAAGATGATTTTAATCAGAACATTGGATTTATGTCACAAAGCTTCAGAATGTATTATTGATAACCAAGATTGATTACAATGGTATGAGAGGTTGCATTTATAATCTCTAATTCCAACCAACTCCTTATTAAAGAATAAAAATCTTAGATGTCTTCACCAAATATGGAGAGAAATATAACAACTTAGATATACTAGCTTATCTTTATCTTCCACAAAATATGGAGAGAGATGTTATTATCTATTAAAAACATAATCTCAATCTTCATGAAATGTGAAGATAATTATTTATGAAATAAAATTATACAAATCTAAATTTAGATACAATCTTAAACTAGTCCATATATAGACCTACACAATCCATAGATATGCCTACACAGTTCATAGATTTTAAAACCTACAAATTCCATAGATTTTAGAACCTATAGAGTATGTGGATTTTAGAACCTATAGAGTTCATATATTTTAGACCTGTATCATCTACATATTTTAGACTTGAAGAGTTATTATATTTTAGAACCTACAAAGACCATTGATTTTAGACCTATAGATTCCATAGATTTCAGACATACAGAGTCCATAGATTTTATTCCTGTAGAGTCCATTGATTTTAGAACTTATAGAGTCCATAGATTTTATAACCTATAGAGTCTATAGATTTTAGACCTATAGATTCCATAGATTTTCTTCAAGTTGCATTCTTTAAACTGTTAATTACTATGATGGCTCCCTTGATGTTTGATGCTTTGAACTGGTCTTGAATCAATGAACTATATGGATATAGAGATACTATTTGAGTCCATAAATATGAACTAAGTGAGTCCATAGTAAATTTGGGTGAGTCCAAATCTAGACTAGGTGAGCCGTAGTTATGTCTAGAGTACCTGTAGCTCACCTCAAAGCTGATATTTGGTTGGTACCTCATGCTCATGTCTAATATAGCTTATTATGGGATGCATATATACACATTAACAAATTTTTCTACATATTTAGTAACAAGAATAAAAAAATAATAAGACACTAATTTAAAAATAAATAACCAAGATATAGTTCTCTATTTCATTCTAAATAAATCATAAGTTCAAAAACTACAATTAGATCCACTTCTTATGCTAGGAAAAAAGATGTTATTTCAGGGATATAATAAGTCATTTTATGGTCTCATAAAAATTCCTCCCACATCTCACTCACCTTTTGAGACTATCCAACTCTTCAAATATCTTTAAAAAATTGCAAGTTTTTTCATTTTTGCACACTCAAACTAGTAGGTTCACATTAGGCCTAAACTCTACTTTGAGATGGCAACCTATTCAATAAGCTTCTAAACATTTTGATGATCTTTGAAATTTTTTAGAGAATTAATTAATGTTATTTTTGACCTTATATAGTATTATTTATTCCTTTACCAACATATTTCATATGTTTCTTTTCCTATAGTGACTGCCACCAACCTATAGGTGACCATTTAGACTCCTAGACTATTAGGTTAACTAGAATGAGATTTATTAGACTAGTCTAATCTATTGATGATGCCAATATGGTTGAAAATTTTTCTCTTCTTCTCACTATTCGTTGTAACCCCTTGTACTTACATCTAACACTACACAGCTGGTCCTTTCTTCAATTAGGCCTATGGCAGGCCTATAGATGACCATTAGGTCCTCTACTCACTTTTACTTGTCATATTATCCTTGGCCATATTTGACTCACTATAGCCTTGGAAGGAAATGTAATAAATTTTTCAAGATATTTATATGTCTTAAATGGGTTTCAATTACTTCAAGTGTTCACTTGAATCCTCCATAGTCCTCTTCTTGGTTTCACATAGTCCATCTAGTAAACTACTTGAAGTGGTTATAGGTGATCATTTAGATATGAGAGATTTTTGAGGGTTTTGATAACTAATTTGGAACATGGCATACATTTTTATACTTTAATCAGCTATCCATATTCTCAAGGCACTTTGTCACAATGAAAATAATGAAAAAACTTGGAAATTACTCTTGTAACCTCTTGATTTGGAATTTTATGATAGTATGCATATGAAAATTTGGACCTTGATATGATTAAAAATATTATTTATGGATATATATGATTTCAAGGAGATATTAAGGTGAATTTAAACTTTTTCATGCTCTTCATATAGACTTGGATCTTCATGGAAACATAAAACTTTCTAGGCTCAAACCTGTAATCTTACTATGTCATACTTACAGACCTAATACACGTAATTCTCCTTAAAGGATGATCATAGAGGCTCTTTTCAGCCTATTATATTCTATTTAATTTTTATATACACCTTATTTTGTGTTTATTAGGTTTTATATTAGATGGAACACCTTTAAAACATCAAAAGTGTTTACTCATATTTGTAAATTGTGAAGGTATACTCTATAATATGGACATGATTGAAGCATTGAAATTTGGTAGGCATTGTAGATCATATTTAAGATGTTTTTAAAGATTAATAAGGTGTAGATACATTATTATTAACCATCAACCATCACGTTTATGCAATATATCTTCTTAGAGACCTCAAATCCTTGAAGTGCAAACCTACAACCTCACCATTCTTGAATAATGTTACTCATTTATGACCTTCATAACCATGAATGTGATTGGAGATAGTTTAATAGGTATTATGAGTACCTTTAGGGACTTACATAACCTTCCTCCATTATAAAAGATCTCAAAAATTCATTGGAAATGCCCAAAATCAAGCTTGCAAGGTTTAGCTAAGGTTTTAGACCTATTAAAATTGTTAGCTTTCATTCATAAAACATATCCATTTGAAATATTGAATAATGTATGGAATCCTAAGGTTATTATGGCCACCATATTTGGCCAAGATATTAGGTGATTAATCTCTCTCTCTCTCATTTATGGAATGAGAATCTAAAAATGACTGTTGTGAAATTGCCAAGACCTCAATGGAGTGAAAGTAGGTTTTTTACATGATTGGACCTGTAACTCACTCCCTTATATGGATTTTGACTTGAGGTAGATGAAGATACACTTTTTTAATCATTTACACCTTATTATGAGGCTCCCAATCTATAAAAGTGACTAAAATACCCTTTACAGAGTGAATATGCTCCTTCGGATGTTAAACCTAGAATATCTGACCACTTTTTTAATTTATAACTACATTTCTAACCTTGGAACTTCCATATTAAATTTAAATAACCTTTTAAATATACTTTGACATGCAAATTCATATACAATATATTCTTTTGGATCTTAGACTATCCCACCACCTTGTGTCATGATGAACTAGTCATGAGGATGACTTGAAGACCTATATCATATTGTATGACCTCATTCACATGATTATTATTTATATAAAGGCATACTTTGTTTAGTTCATCATTGTAGACAATTATTATAAGTGTTAGCATGATAAGATGATGTGATCAAGCCAAAAAACATGAGATCCTTAACAATTGTAAAATACTTAAAAATATGTTAGGTTACCTTAACATTTGTTAAACATACAAAAGGACCAGGTTATAACCACTATACAATTTCCTGAAGACCATGACCTCATGTTTTGTATATGCTACCCTAGGAGACCTCTAACACTACTAATACAACATCACACCTTACCATGATAAAATAAGATATGAGCTAGACATACACCTTTAAGGCTATCAACAAAGTTAAATATGAGCTAAATAACAAGTTTTTAATTAGACTCATCTATGGTAGCCAATTTTGGTGACCTCCTAGGACTTCATACTAGTTATGCACCTTAGACTAGTTTCCTTATGCATCCATTGCGCTATGGAGTCACACATCACTTAACTTCAGACTTGATTAGACCTTAAACTTGATTGAAAATGCCTTGAATAGGTAGAAACAACAGAATACCTCCAAAACACACTAAATTAAGGCACATACACATAGTTATGATACAAATCACTAAGGTAAAAAATTCACAAGAAAAATACTAAAAATATTTTCCTCTTAGATCAAAAGGAAATTTTCTACAAACTCTTCCTCCATGAGATGAGAAATGATGTAGAGCAAGATGCCCTTTGGACATGATGTTTTTTGAAGTCATATTCTTTCTTTCCAACTAATTTGGCATACTCTCAAGTAAATTATCAGTATAAAATGTGTTTCCAATGAATACACTCATTTTTTAGCCCAAGACTCACCTCATTTTTCTCTTTGATATTTGAACTCACCTCAAACATGATCACTTCTTGACTCATAGGGCAACATCATCTTTAGATTCAAGTGGTTCCAGTAAATTATTTTTTTGGTCTTTAATGATCTCTTGGGTGTTCCCACATTGTTCTCCAATAAAGAGAGTATCTTCATAAGTATATTCGATCTAAAATATAAGATGTATAGACCCTTTAAGAGTCTCAAAATCATGAAGAATCTCCCAATACTACTGCCACATATCATCTTAAAACTCTTCATGTTGAGTTAAGAATACATATTTCATTTGATTATCACATTGAAGACATATCCACATCAAATTAATAACTATTTTCATGTGATCATGAGCTTCATGGTGGTCATTTTGGAGGTCATCAATCATTTATGTAACTTGTCTTTGTTATTCAAAGGTGATGGGTTTGTCTAGGATCTCAACTCCCATAATGGATTCATGGAAAAAATTCCATGTATAATTCAGATCTTCTATTAGCTTATTTGGGATAATTACAACCTTATTTTCATCCTTATCACAAAACACTTTGGATGCAACCATTTTCACATGTTTGAACTATTCTTCATAGGTGATTGGTTCATGTTCATTAGAAACCATTTCATGAACACTCAAGACCTTATCTTGTTCACTTGGGAAGTATTATAATTCAATACCAACTTCAGCTACTTCATGGAGACTTTATAATCAAATACCTTCATTATATTATTCTATTGTTAACTTAACCAATTCTTCTTTACAATAAGAAGTAAGACCAACATTTTCAATCAAAGAAGAGAGTTCAAAACCAGCTATTACCTCTTTTAGGCTAATGGAAGCATCTTGAAAATTATCCAAATGTATTTCTATTACAACTAGTTTCACCGATTCATGAAGAGGCTCTAAGAAATATTGTTCTTGGTCATCCATGATCTCATTGACGTAACTAGCTAGCTAGGTAACTGATGTAACTATCTCAATGGAGCTTTGTTCACCTTTAAGAGTGTTTTCTCCTTCAAATTATGCTTCCACATGATGAAGATAACCTCTCCCTTCATCTCCATAGATTGATTTACTCTTTTCTTCACCAAATGAAGTGTCAGTGATGATTTATTCCTCATGTTCACTTTAGGTGTCTTCTTCATAGCCTTCAATTTTGGTCACTTACAACCGTAACTTGGCCTTATTCATTTACCTCCCATAGAACATGTTCTTATTTAAGAATGTTTTTCTAAAACTCCCAAACATGATTTGGATTTCTTAGATCAAAGAGCATATGATTCTTATTCTTTCATTCATAAATCAGTCCCTTAACTCTTGATATGATTTGGTATTCAACATTCTCAACAATGAATTCCTTATTTATTTGAATGTTTTCTTAAATTGACCTATATGATGGGAAGGTTTTAGGATATTCAACCTTCTCAACAAGGACCTATTTATTGATTTAGATTCCTTCTTGGATAGACTTTTATGATGGAGAAGTTTTAGGTTCTTGAAGAGGGGGATGGATGGGGCTTGAATAGGCACAAGTTCCTCTTCAGCTTCCATCTCCAAATCTAATTATTTTTCATCCTTATTTCCCCATGACTCTACCAATTATTTTCAACTTGGAACCTTGAACTTAGGAACTTACTCTTGATGGTGTGTTTCAACTTAAGGGATGGATGAAGGATTTGGGAAGCTTACAAACTACCTTATATTTTCCTCAAATTTATAATTTTGGATGAGCATTATAGAGGGTTTGTGAGAGAGAGTAGCTTGAGATTGAGGGACAATGAGTGAGTATTTCATATTATCAAGCCTTTTTTATGGATTATTCTAATTTAGATCAAGTGAGGAACACAAGAGGACTGACTTGGGATTGGAGAGGGTGATTGAGGTTGAAGAGGGTGATTTAGGTTGGAGAGGGTGATTGAGGCTTATTACTAATCTATCCTCCATGTATTGATTCAAATCTCTTATTTAAAAACTTTAATTGGTAAGGAAATGTTGGTTTACCTCCTCAAAGGTTACCCACTCACTTCTTGCAAATCGTACTGAGTCCCTTATCTTTTTAATTATATGAATAGGGATAAATTGATCAATTTATACACTTCTATCTACATTTCTCATTACCATTTCATTATTTAACATATTTATGAGTAGATAATAATATTTCTATTTCTTATATTGAATTTTCCCAAATATACACTCCTTATAGCTTAACTCCTATTGATGGCAAGATTTATAGGACTAATATGAAGGTTGAAAATCTTGGTTAGGTTGATGAAGAAGGGAGGGAAGATATTGCTCTTAATAGTAATATTGATCACATGATAATTAGGTCATATGAAGGGTAAGTAGGGTCATTGTAGGGATGATATGGCTCATTAGGCTACTAGTAAGGATTGACATTCTATTGACAAGGATCAACATAAGCTTTATATGGGTCACTAGCTTGAGTAAAGCATAAATCTACTCCAAACTCAACCATGAAACCTCATGAGAAAGATAAAATAAAGAGATTGCCTAATTGAAAGAATATGTGGGTTAATAAAACAAGTCTAAATGTTCTCAAAGTCACCATTGGTGTTTATGTTCATGCCTCAAAAGTATCATACATTGAACATCAACACCAATAAATCTTCAATGGATAATGTATCTTATCCCAACAGGCATGCGAAAACTATTACAATCAAAAGTTGCACCCTCAATGAGGGTGTTCAAGTATCTTAACTTAAGTGATAGCATGGGAAATCTTCAAATGTTTTGGTTGGCTTTATATATGAAGAGAAACTTTAGATAGGACTATCTATATTGATGTTATCACCTTAAAAATATCACTAAACTACTACTTTCATGGAAAAGATAGAGAGAACTAAAAGAAAATGAAATTAGGGAGGTGATACACCAATAGAATGATTCCTCTATGTGACTAAACATAAATTATTTGAGACAAAGAAGCTATATATTTCATATAACCTAAAAACTTGATAGGATTATTTCATAAGTATTTCATTGAGAGGTCTAAATAGGTATGAGAAACACTTAGGATGGTAGCAAGTGATATTGTAAAGATTCAATTAATGTGATTATACTTCTAAACCCTACATACATGAGAGAATATTATTGGAAGAATAATAAATAAGAGGTTAGCATTGAATCAGTGTCTTAAAACTTTATTTCAACTCCTTGTTAGCATACATTAACCATCACATCAACATATAGATCAAGAAATACATAAACAATCAACTATACAAGCATGAAACAAGATTACATAAGATAACACATCATATATGTGGGAAACCCTCAAGGGTATCAAAACCCACTAATAAATTCAAATGGAATACATTACTATAAGTTAAAATATCACAATTTAGATCAGCACTGACTCCACAAGGATCACCAACCCCAACTGGCTAAGCATCAACCCAACTAGGCTTTAGAAAACACCAACTTACAAGGAGGAACCGATACACTAGATGAATTATCACCAAATAATCCACCTAATTGATTTGATCACCTTTATAACACCTTTTTTCTCAAATAAATTATGATGACCACCTCTTCATTTCTTCACACTCTTATCCCTTTCAAACCACCTTCTACGCCTTTTCACTTAATTAGGTCTCTTCAAGACTGATTAGGTTATATGACGTTGATATTAATATATAGACACACTTTAAGATATTAATTATAGGTTATATACACTTCTCTAATGTTATACAATACCTCCTTCTTATCACAATGTGTTATCTCATTATCATACACTTATACTCACTCAAATAGGCCTAAAACTACCTTGTATTTATATAAGCCTCTTTCTCATATCCCTCTTGGTCATCCATAAAAACTTGAACACTTGCATTACCTTTTCAATATGTCTTATAACATTTTTAATACATGTATCAATCATTACAACAGGTCATTCTCAACTTAAAAGACCAAAACCAATTTTAGGCCTTAAGGAAATCAAAATTTATTAGGCCTTCATTAGTGCATGTTACCCTTTGATCTCTTTGGAAAAATTTAAAAATACATAAACGGTAGTAAAATTCTATATACCACTCAAATTATAATCCCAATAATCTCATCTTATATTCATGACATTTTATAGATCCAACCACCACTTGAATTACACCATTAGTACTATTCATAATTAGGCCTATGAAGCTACATAAAGTCTACCAAACAAAACTGAAGCATGTACAAAATTTAGTCACATAACCATGAAAATAAATCACATGGAAATAAAATACATGACCTTAAAATCATCACTATGTGCCTTATAATTCATAACTTAGGGTAAAAATACTCAAACACTTATCTGCAAATTCCCCACTCAAAACTACCAAAACACTCTAAAACTCAGTCATGAACAAATTGATATTCAAAACCTAAAAGGACACTTACCATGACCATTTACACCTTAAAAATATCATTTGACATCCATATACCACTCTCATATACAAAAATTACAAGTTCTAATTTCAAATATTGGTTTTGCAAACCAATCTTTCAACCTTATCTCACATAGTCTTGCATGAACCAGACAAGCCATTTTGACTTCAACTTTTCAAAATATATATATATATATATATATATATATATATATATATATATATATATATATAACACCTTATAAATATAATTTATAGGAAATAAAATTACCAAAAAAACACACCATGTGCATTATATGCTTCAACTCAAGGTATAGAGCCTCAAACTCATCACTGCAACTTACTTACCCAAAACTACCAGTTTACCTTAAAGCATAGTCATGATGACATTGACCTTCAACACTTGTATGGCAAATTTAAAATAATTATTATGTAATTAGATGATATTATGAGATAATTATACCATTATAAGATATAAATATCATATTTTCAAATGACAAATATTGGTCTTGTAGACCAAACTTATGACCTCACTATACACAGACCTTAATGAGTCAGACAAGCCATTTTGGCTTCATAATTTTCACCACTATACCTGAATTAAAATATTTATACAAAACATTAATATGACATACCTGTCCCAAAAAAATATCCATGTACTTTTTTTCATCACTTTATCATGATAACACATTCCTAATAATCTTCTCACTACTGCATGGGTTTTTTAATGTTTACATCATTGGGCCTATTACTGACTGGCTAACTTGGATGACCAGTTTAGCACAATTTAAGGATAAAACCTATACATAAACCTTAATGGACATGATAAATGATTCTCAAGATTCATCCTCTATCTATGTGCTATTTTTTACCAAAGCAACTTTTGACTACTACAATAAATTCTTTAAAAATAAGTCTATAACTCAACATTTTATCTCTCCTCTCTAACCAATACCATATAGAGGTACTTAAGAGAGTTTAATATATGATACAATAGTTTTTATAGTCATTTATACCATTTTGGGATCTTTTGAATAATATATTTCACATCGGGTCCTTGTTAGGGTTTTAAAGAGGTTTATCACAAGTTTTGGTGTTAACAATTGTTCGTAAAGGATTACCCATTAAATCCAAAACCAATTCCTATATTTATTTGGTATTAACCTTCCCCATCTCTCCTTAAGATATTAAGTACCCATTCATAGGTTAAACATGACAATGAATACCTTAAACTATTTTGTGGGTTTGTATGCCTTCATTTTATGTTCTCTAGAGACTTAAAAACCATGTTTCATGCCTTTTCTTGGAAACCATGACCTTAATATTTTTGAATATTATTGAAATAACATATAATACCTATGTTCATGATATCATATGAAAACTTGTCTTTAAAACTGATCTTGGCCCCTCATTAGGCCATACTCTCTCTCTCTCTCTCTCTCTCTCTCTCTCTCTCTCTCTCTCTCTCTCTCTCTCTCTCTCTCTCTCTCTCTCTCTCTCTCTCTCTCTCTCTCTCTCTAAACCTTGACCTGCAACTCACATTAGGCCTTAAAACTGACCTTCATGCCTCTTTCCATGCACTCTCCACCACACTCACATAATAAATAAACCTATCTCATGATTAAATAGTGACATACATCCTTAATATTCCTTGATAACATAACATGATGCCTTATTAGGCTAAGCAATGTCTATAAGTGGTCTAGTTGCATACTTGATCTATAGGTCCTTCTCCTGTAGGCTCACCCTAAGATTCCTATGAAGGATCCAATGAATTAAATACATGTTTAAGTAACTTAATAAAACCTAAAATTCCTTTGTTTATCTATCTTACCAAGTCACCATACTCATACCTTCTCACAATGACTTTACATGTCATGATTAGTGCCATGTCTAGGCTTCTTAAAACACCTTGTTCTCAAGAACTAGTACTCAAACATGCTTACCTGAATGATAGAAAACAAGAAAAAAATTATATATTACTATCACACCACTAAAATAATCTCTTTATAATCAATATTATATCATGTCTTCAAGAAGACCTAGAGCATCATGCTCATGCTTCAATGCTCACTTGACCATCATACCTCTTTGTGACAACATTGATAACTTCAAGCTAAACTAAACCTTGACATCAGTTTTGACATCAACCAAAAAAAATACATTAGGTTGCATTCAAATTATCCCTTGCATTTAAATTCTCTATTTCCTTCAAATTCTCTCTTGTCACATGGCTTTCTTGTCACATCAATGACATTAACCTTGACATAAATGACAACACTTCTTAATAAACTCCCCCTTTATCATTGATGGCAAAACATTCTTCAATCTGATCACTCTCATCTCCCTCATTCTGATCAATATTCCTTCTTTAAATGTCTCCCCATTTGACATTAATGATAAATGGTCATACATACTACAACTTTTAGAACCACTCATTCTCCCTCTTTGGAAACTACTCTAAAAAATTCTTATATGCTTGTCAACAACTACACTTGGATCCTATGAACAACCTGAATAACTCCTCAAACCAAGCATCCATCATTCTTCTGCTAACTAAAGAGTGTCTCCATGAAGCCTAATGGAGTCACCCCTTTCTATAAGGCACTAAAACAACACAAACTCAGGACATTCCTAGATCTCCATGCTCTCACAAGATTGAACATCCTTTACGATCCTTTTAGGATTGATTAGTCTCTTTAGATTAACCTCTTCATCATCCATGTGGTCAATAATTTGAACTGATAATAAACATTCTTGACTTGATTTTGCATCTAGCGTATGCTCTACCATAGAAAATAATCCACTTGGGCTTGTATGCTGATCACATCTCACCTTTACTATCTTTGGTTTCCACACATTCATTTGCCTTCTCTATTACACTCTAGGGGATTCAAACCTCTTTTTTTGACTTGATTGATTTCTAACTCTACTAAGACATAATATTTTAATGTGTCATATATTATGACAATTATATCAAACATCCTCATTCATACCCATTTTACTAATGATTTCTTTCATAATCCCATGCATATTCATTTTTGGAGGATCTTCTACACTCTCTTACTTTATGACCAAACCAATTATATGTAAAATAATAACCATTGAATGAATTATCATATTTCATAACATTAAGTTGTTTGATTAGTCTTTTAATGTTGGCCTTATTGTCTTAATTAGCCTTTTCCTTGACTTGAGATTCCTCTTGTTGGTCTTCTTTGAAACCAAGACCTATCTTATCAATTGTAAACTTTTGAATACTCAAGATGTTATCTAGAGCATCAATACTCTTTTAAAACTTCATAAATGTCTCCAACTTCATTAGTGTTTGATTCAACTCAGCTTTAAAGGATTCCATTTCAATTCTATATTAGTGTATTCTTCCTCTTTAGATTTTAATATAGCAGTGACTATCTCCATCTATGCTTTAATTTGATTGATGATCTCATCATACTCCTTGGATGTGTTACTCAGTCTCTCTTCAAGAAAATCAATCTACTATTCATATTCCTTAACTAATGATCATAGTTTGTGATTCTTCCTTCTTTGAAACTTTAAATCCTCTAGAGCACTCACCAATTCTACCTTAAGGCTCATTTTATCCTCTTCTTCATTTGATTCTTCATCATCAATAATGCCTTTCCCTTTTGAACAACCCTCATTGTCTATTTTTATAGCCATGAATAAGGTTTCATTATTGTCATGTTCATGTTTATTACTATCATCATCATTATCAGATGTGCTTATATCACTTACATCAGATGAGTCATTATTTTCTTTGGTATAGAAACTTCTCTTGTTTTTAAATGACCCTTTCATACCTTCATACTTCCTAAAATCTTTCTTGTTTTTGTCAATATTATAGACCTTATTTTCATCTCCATGATGTTCATCATGTTCTTTATCATGCTCATTCTTATCTTTATTAGGACACTTAGATTCAAAGTGACCAATCTTACCACATTTGAAAAAATTGAAAGGAAATTTACCCTTGTACTTACCAGATCCAAACCTCAATTTCATAGCAAACATAGCTATCAATTCATCATCATCAACATCTAAACATACCTTATAATTGATCTTTTTAGATTTTTAATTCTTCTTATCTTTTAAAGTTGCTTCCTTATGTTGAGGTCTTAATTCATTTATTCTCATCTCATAGGTAGTCAAGATGCCATGAAACCCATCCATTTCCAATTTGTCCAAATATTACATCTCTTATACTATAGACACCTTAGAATCAAACTTAGGAGTTAGTGATTGTTGTCACCAAATATTACACCCTAGATGATGTTGTTCAAGTCTAATATAATATTTTGGAAAGATTGGAATACCTCTAGGATAGGGGTTACCTATAGTAGAGGTAGACCTCTAGGTTTAAGGGCTAGCTCCCTATATTGATCCTTAAGTGATTATCACCTACACTAACTAATTACTTATGTGAAAAGGGGTATAAATATAAATGACATTAAAATATTATAAGTAGGTGATACACCAAAAATATATCATTAATATCATCATACTATTTTACTAAGAGATAAGACCTACAACACTAGCTTCAAAGTCCTAGAATACTCTAACATTAGTATTGTAAATATGGAGGTGATATGCATAAGACTACTCAAGGTAAGTAGACCATAGGTTAGTTTCAGAAACTAGTGATACTTGTACACTTGAAAGGAGTCAAAAAACACTAGATACACTCCATATGACCTATTATAATGAGAACGTCTTGCACAAAATACAAAAGGAAAATAGAAGCAAGGATATAATATAATCACTAGAATTTACAATACATCACTTCACACACTTGTTTTTGAACTCAAAACTAGATTACATGTATTATTCAAAGTCAAATTAAAACATAAATTCAGCATGGATTCTATTTTCACTTGGATTTTCACCCTTTTAAGAGATGTCAAATCTCTCCTCATCAAAGTGCCACCATGGAAACACCTCTAGGCTTGTGGGTAGCCTAAGGATGAGGTGAATCTCTAGATAGATTTTTTCCCTTGATGTACCACTATTGATTGTAACTACACCTAAACTTTAAGGAGAAAAAAGAGAGAGATAACTAAAAGCAAACTATTCTAAGGGAGGTAATACACCAAATAAGATGATGACTTCCAACCAATAACATGTTACACATGAGAACAAATGACTAACCAAACATACACTCCTTCAATTTGCATTTTCTCACATCAATGTTACATTATAAGGATATGGATGAATGTACAAAACTAGAAGGACTAGACAAGAGTAATTTAATGACATTAATGGTTATACTAACTCATTAAATCCTTGAAATTTCTTAGAACACTTCACATTCCCTATAAGAAGAAGCTTTCCAACTAAAAATATGTTGAAAGAATGAGACAACATGCTAAGGAATCCATATCCTTCCCTAAGAAATATCCAAAATTCAAGTAAAATCCACTATGAATAGTCATGAAGAGGCAAAAATCAGTAGTATTATTGATTAAATGGTATGAAAATGAGTAGGGATTCACCATACTCAGGTGGAACATGAGTTACAATGGTCAAAATGGCTAGTTCTTATAGAACTTGAGAGAGAGAGGAGAAGAGAGATATTAAAAGGTCAGAAGGACACTTGTCAAGATGATAAAATTAGTTAATTTTAATTATAAAAGGATTAAATATGAATCATGCAAGGTCAAGAAGCCTTCGTGTCTATCCAAGTCATCAAACTCTTGTAAAGGGGAATGAAATTCCCTTAACTAACTCAAAAAAATTGTTTTCATGATCATCCCTTTTTGAACATCCCAAAAATTATTAAGGATAGTTAAAATTATTGTTATGAGGGGAAATGGTTGTATATATGCCTCTTTCTACATTGGTTGTAGGCCTATCCATCTAAAATCATCTGGAAAGGAGCTATCACTACCTACACTCTAAAAACCATCTCTTTCATGCACCCTACACACTTGTCCTCAAATTTGGATTTAGTTTCTCATTAAAATTTATGTTATGGAGTTTATGACACTTTTTAAGACCCTATATTGGCTTATAATCATCAAGGACACCTTAAAATCACTTCCACTTGGAGTTTTCACACTTCTCACTAGCTTGTCCAATATGCCAATTTTGACTGGCTGAGATGAATATGCTTGTTTGAATACTTAAGAGTTATTATAAATAATTAAATATCCATATGTAGTTATAAAAATTATATATCTTCCTCCCAAACTTGATTTCATCCTTAGACTCCTTTTAAAACTTGTAAAAAACACAAAATGGTCAAAAATACCCTATTTTTCACCTTGTTCATACAACCAAAAGCATGGGGAGGAGCTTGAGAGAATCCTCTACAATATCCAATAATAATCTTGATCAAAATATTTTATTATAGTAGATATCCAAATCTATTTCTCCAAACTTGTCACTGGAAAGGGTTTATGAGGGTTTGAGGCCTATTTTCATTATTAAGGTTTGTTCATAAAGTTATGACATTGGATTTCTAGAAAATTTACAAAAGGTGATTGTTCAAGACCTATTATAACTACTATAAACCTCTTTATCTCCCATGAAAAGCATAAAGAGATATATGAGTGTTCAAACTTATCCTATCGAGCCTTTTCCTCCATTTCCTATAGGTCTAGTGTTGTCTCTGAGCCAAAACTAGCTTCCTTGATATTTTCTTTGCCTTAAAAATTATTTATCACCTCTATATCCAACGTAAAAACATGTTTCAATCCATGGGGATACTCATCTTATGCTATAAATGTGAATGACCCCCCATTTGGTCCTGACCTAAACATTGTTTAATAGGCCTAAGTTGGATTTTAGCTTAAAACATGGCTTTTGATGGATTTCTATACAATATTGAGGCTTTAACACACATAATTCAACCCTAGGAACATGTTTCAATAGTGTAGAAAGTTTTCCAACAATTAGAAATGAAAATGACCTATTATTTGGGATCTAGGCCAAAATCCTGCTCAAGAGTCATGACTGTAACTCTAAGGGTTTAGGGTACCCTATTGAGTTACATTCCATTTTTCATGTTCTACCATATTTATCTTGGTTTTTTATAACTCTCCAAACCTTCCTAAAGTATTTTTATGGCTCTTAGCCTCATCTTTTCTCATTGACTCACAAATCTACCAGTTTGTGCTCAAAAGGAAGTACCCACTATTTGAGACAAAATAGGGGTACTTCTCCTATTCTATAAAAAAATTAATATTTGATAGCCTTATTCAAGTTTTTAGGACATCCCACACCAAAATCCAGCCCTTGGTCATATCATTTTACCCACCAAAACTTATAAAACCAAAACAGGCTCTTAGGGAAAGGATTGTATGCAAGGTTTTGTCCATGTGGACTGTAATTTACCTTGGAGATATCTCTCTTATCCTACTTATCAATATAAAATAATATGTATATTTTCATGATATTTATATAGGTGGTCTAATATTAAATTCATTAGTCCATCCTTCTATATGCTCCTTTATAATCTTGACTGATCCATATTGAGTTTCCTATTTAACTATGTTTCCTTTGATTGTGTCCTACTCTATGGTGTTTATGAATATTTTAAGTTGAATTAATGCTTAAATACTCTTATTTAATATTTCATAATTATAAAAAATTTATTTGGACTCATTAATTTCCCTAGGTTCATGTAATATAAACACTTGATGCCAAGATTTATCTCATTGCCTATCTAAGTCAACTCCAACTGATTGGTATGAGAGTATCAAGACCTATAGGTGTAGATTATATGACCTATGCATTGTAACATGGATTTGGAATCATCATGAACTTATGTACAAATTAATTTTACTACACCTACTATTTTTTTCTTAGAATGAGGTCTGCCATTCAAGTTATATGCCTTAGTCCTTAAGATACCCTACAACCAACATGTAGGGTACACTTTGTAATGAGGAGGGTACCTGTAGGTTTTCATGTGATCACAAATCAATATACTAATTTCCTTGGATCATCCTTATATTATCAATCTTCATGTAAACTATTTGGAACCATTCTAATGTGAAAGTATGGTCTAGTTTTTCACTTTTAGGTAAAGAGTCTAATTGGAGCTCCAACGTGTAGGTTTTACTTACCAAAACCAGTACATGAAAATGCATTTTTAGGCCTTATTATAACCATCTACCCTTAATCATTTTCCTTCCAATCTTTTCATAGTCCATGTTCTTACTAGGAGATAAAAATATCACTTATCTATATGGTTTAAACTATTTGCAAACATGTTATAGAATATTTACAAAACACCCTTGGAACTCTATTTTGTACTTTTAGGGACAAAAGGCCTAAAACTCAGTCATTATCCTTTTGAAACTACCCTCACCTTTGCATATAAATTTAATATTCCCAACACATCTACTAAGATCCCTTCAACACACTTGGTCTTTAGGAATAATTCCATTGCTTGTTTCAACACTTCACAAGGGGTCCCCTGCTCTCTGTCAAGGTTTCCTATAGGTGGATAAGATCAAGTATATGAAGTTAAAATGAATTTAAGTAGTAGAGAGGATATACATGGTTATATTCAGTTATATACCTTTATCAAGTATCCAAATGCAATCCTAACAATCCTAAAATATTGAAACACTCATCAACTTAGCATGATTTTATGAAGAATACCCATGTAGGTGGAGATTTAGTTGTATGGAGGCAGATTATGTGCTTAGGAAATGAAGATGATTTTTACTTTCAATAATCATGTACCCCATTCCAATTTTAAAATGAACTCCCTTTAACTTTTGAGGATTTGGAATAAGTCAAAACTTCATTTAAATGTGACCTTCTTTCATGGCACCTGAATTAGTCATACCAATGGTAGAATGTGTGAGTGATTGAGTATGACTGCCACAGTCTTTTCTCCTTGACAAGTGAAGGCTTATAATTTATTTCCATTATATTAAAGTGTGTTAATCATAATGATACTTCCAAAACACCTCCATAGACATCCTAAAGAGGTTCTACACACGTGTTTCAACATGGCTACAACTAAAAAATTGACTGAGACTACACATAGTGGCACCTTCCTGCCACATGAGATAACTTATTCATCCAAACACCATGAAACATGAAACTAAACATGGAGATAATTTTATAAGAGTGTGAACATCCTTTGGATTCAACCTCACCTACTAATTTATATGGACTTGCCCAAAATGAAGCAAAACCTATAGGGTACATGAAATAACATGCAAAAAAGTACTATCAACTTCATGAGGATGGCTTATGAATCAAAGGACACCATTATTTAAAATATTTATATTGAAATTAATTTATTTTATTATAATTTAACCTCCCCAAGGTGTTTGATCTAAAACCTCCTCTACTAGTCCTACCAAGTACAAACCTAAAGACTACTTTTGCTTACCAAGAAGGGTGAAAAAGAAGAAGAATGGTTTTGGGAAAACAATGGAACTTAAAAAACACTTAAAACATATAAATGAACTTTAAGAAGATTAATAGTCACATTAAAACCTTATCCCATATGGCACACTTCCCCATGAGTCGTATAAGTGCCAAACTCACCTTTTTCCTCAAGAAAAATACCTTTTCTTTTGAATCACTTGCCACTTTCAATTACCAATAGTTTATTAAGACCTCTTAGAACACGTCATGTTACATCACATTTTATAACCTTCACACTTCTCAAAAATCTATATTAGTCATTAAATGCCCCTTTTAACCTCAAAATGACTAAAAGGACTCAAAAGGACTAAAATGACTAAGGACCAAGGCTATTATAACATAAAATGACATTAATTGACCTAAAAACACCTTGTGACATATGTATTACACCCATAACACTCCTAAAAGTCAAGTTTTTACTTATAGGGGTCCTAATTTGACCTAAAAGACAAATTTGGTCAACAAATTGGTGACTCATAGGGGTTGCATGCCTTTTATTCTAACTAAACTAGTATCTTTATTAGTCCATTGGGCTTAGGATTCATCTAAAGTCTAAGATAAAAAAGTAAACTTGACAAAAATATTTTATCAAGACAAGACCACTTGAATACCTCAACCACAAAAGCAAGGACACACACAAAACAAGACAACAAACTAACAAGACACACACACATATGTGCTCAAGGCACTTAGGAGAATTAGAAAACAACTATTATGCAAAAATAGAAACTAATCATACCTCCTTTTTAGGATCAAAATTAAAATTCCTTGAATCTTCTTTTTCATGAGTTGAGTTATAGTGCCAAACATGTTTCACCTTGAATTAGATGTTTTGTAGATCAGACCTATTCCTTGGCACTTCACTTGATCTGATCTCAAGAAAATCATCCTCAAATAGGTCTTCAATGAAGATATATTCATCTTGAAATTGTTCACATAACTCATATTGCTACTCACTCTTCATTTCATGGTCAATTTGTATCTTCTTGGTAGGCATGGATTCAAGAGGAGTGATTTATTATTCATTAGAAGATTGAGGCCAATATGAACTTATTCCATACTTCAAGATTTATGTTTCTCCCAATTGGTTGAGGAGATGATAGCTCATCTTGATGAATTCAAATATATCATCATGTAATGTATATGCTTCTTGAAAAGATAGATTTGAAAGTTTTCTTTTCTTTTTCATACTTACTTGAGTGCCAACGTTGCCTTCTCTATCTTTGACTGGATCATAGCTTCCTTGAAGAGGAGTATAGCCTAATCCAATGATTTCATGGTCAATTTGTATCTTATTGCTAGAATAACTTGTACTTTACCATTAATAATATCTTGAGAAATGATGTAAGAACTAATGCAAGTTTCCTCTTCTTTGGAAAAAGGAAAACATTATTTCTCATCAACCCAATTAGAAATTTCAACACAAGAGACCACCTCTTCTTCATCATTTAAGATCCCTTGAGGGATCTCAATTTTCATCCAAACTTATATATCATGAATTTAATTCTCAAGGTATATAATATCCTCCATTTATTTCTCCTTCTTAGTGATGCCAAGACTAAGCATCTTATAATCATGTGACTTAGTCCAATCAGGCTGCCAAAGAGTTAGGCTTTCTTCAAGCAAGAATTTTGATTTTTAGTCAAATGCTTCTCCTATTTAGGTTTCCATACAATATTTCCATCAAGGTAAATGGTGATTGGGTGAGGAGAAGATGAAATAGTTGGTGGAGGTGGCACATAGAAGTTAAAATCAGATTGGGAGTGAAGTGTAGGGGATTCTTTTGGAAGCTCTTGAGGAAGGGGAGGCAAACCTTAGGCTAAAACAACTTGATTTTATTCCTTCCACTTGAAAATCACTTCATTAACATCTAATTAAAATTTGGAACTCTCTTGAGGGAGGTTATATGGGGTGTTTTTAGGCATATGATCTTCTTTTGGGTCTAAACCTTCCATCACACCTTGACATAACAACTTCATCCTTGACTCCAACTCTTCAATTTGCTTGGCTAGGTTCTCTTAGAATTTTTTTTCTTGAAGTTAATATTCATAATCACGAGGAAAAGGAGTAAAATATGGCTCATATGGATGATAAGATGATTCTTAAGGAAGGGTGGGATGGACTTGCAAAGGATCAACTTCATTATCAATTTCACACTCCTTAACAATGCTTATATCCTCTTTCCTTATCCATGATTCTACTATCTTACTCCAGCTTAGGATATTAGGGTTAGAAGTCTTCTCTATATGTTTTGATGTAATTTTAGGAGTGTGTGAAGCTTTCAAGGAACTTGGAATCTCCTTAGGCTTTGATTCTCCACCTTGTCTCCAACTTGGAATCTCATATCTAGGGCTCTCTCCTTGAAATGGTGATGCAATGTGAGAAGGCATTGAGGACTTGAAATCCACTTCATTTCCTACTAACATGGACTATTACATTTGAATATTTTAAATATCAATATTACTATAAATATTAGCTTCAAACATAAGGTTTATCCTTTAAACTCTCTCCTCCAACTGATTGGGAAAAGGATGACTTTGGTATCCTTGATTGGGATCATGAGTAGGGATCAAATATGGTTGATAGGAAACTTGGGGAAGTGGATATGAAGGCTGAAAGGTTTGGTGAGGTTGCATTTCATGAAATATTATCCTATCTTCTAAGGAATAAACTGGGACACTCACAACAAACATCTCACTTGTGAGGCTTTTCCAATTGGCTTTCTCAATAGGTACCCACTCTCTTTTTACCAACTCTAATGCATCTCTCACCTTATGAATAAGATGAATGGGAACCTCTTGACCATATCCTCTTTGTGTGTCAAGATCTAATAGATACCTCTCATATCCCAAAAGAGTCTTTTTGAAGGTGGAAATGGATTGACTTGAGAAGTGACTAGGTTGACTAGGAGCAAGATATGGAGAAGGATAATTGTAGGATGGATACACTTCATGAATGGGCTAACTAAGAACTTTTTCATATTGATATGGAATGGAAAAAGATTTAAATGTCTCAATAACTTTTTTAAAATATTTCTCAACACCAAAATTAGCCATGAAACCTCATTAAAATCAAGAACATAAAGAAAAATGTTACCAACAATCTTCAAAGGATAACTGAGGCTACTTGACCAGTTGATATATCTTTGGAGTCACCATTGATGCTTGGATAGATGCCTCCAAAGGATTATTATTAAAATATAACACCAAAAATCTTTCAACCTCTTGGACTAAGAGTCTCATTGGGCATGCCAAAAACTATTGGTCAAGGGGAAGTACCCCCTATCTGAGACATTTGTTGACCAAATTTGACTTTTAGGTCAAATTGGGACCCCTATAGCCAAAAAATTGAATTTTAGTTATTTTAAGGGTATATTAAATATTTAATAAGGTGTTATATAGGTCAATTAATGTCATTTGATGTTATACTATCCTTTGTCCTTAGTCATTTTAGTCTATTTAGTCATTTTGAGCTCAAAAAAGGGGCATTTAATGACTTGTACATATTTTTGGGAAGTATTAAGGTTAAAAAAATTTATTTCACATGACATGTGTCCTAATATGTATTAATAAATTTTTGGTAACTAAAAGTGGTAGGTGCTTCAGAAGAAAAGGTAGTTTTCATGAGGGAAAAGGTGAGTTTGGCACTTGTTCGACCCATGGGTAAGTGTTCCACATGAGAGAAGGTTTTAATATGACTCTTCATATTCCTTAGGTTAATTTATACATTTTACATGATTTAAAATTTCCATTTTTATCCCAAAACAAATCTATTCCTTTTTCACCCTTCTTGGCAAGCAAAATTAGTCTTTAGGTTTGTACTTGGTACTTCCAACAAAGGAGGTTTTAGATCAAACACCTTGGGGTGGTTAAATTAAACTTAAATAAATTCATTTAAATATAAATATTTTTAATAATGGTGGCATATTATTCATGAACCATTCTCATCAAGTTGACTATACTTTTTTGCCTATTGTTTCATGTACCTATAGGTTTTGCTTCATTTTAGGCAAGTTTGTATAAACCAATAGGTGATATTGACTCTATAGTATGTGAAAACTCTTATTATATTATATCCATGTTTAGTTTCATGTTTCATGCTATTTTTATGATCAATTTCTCTCATGTTATAGGAAGGTGCCACCATGTATAG
The DNA here is from genome assembly GCA_037957365.1 of Torreya grandis. NCBI lineage: Eukaryota > Viridiplantae > Streptophyta > Pinopsida > Cupressales > Taxaceae > Torreya > Torreya grandis. The sequence continues at coordinate 1,861,223 of JARHVA010003644.1, forward strand.
TCTCAATCAGTTTTTCATTGCAGCCATATTGAAACACATGTGTAGAACCTATTTAGGATGTCTATGTAGGTATTTTTAAAGTATAATTATTTTTAACACACTTTAATATCAGGGACATCAATTATAAACCTTCACTTATTAAGGAGAAGAGAATGTGGCAGTCATACCCAATCACTCACACATTCTGCCATTAGTATGACTAATTCAGGTGCCATGAAAGAAGGTCATGTTGAAATGAAGTTTTGACTTGTTCCAAATCCTCACAAGTTGAAGGGAGTTCATTTCAACATTGTAAATCTATACATTATTGTTAAAAGTGAAAATCATCTTCATTTCCTAAGCACACAATCTACCTCCATACAACTAAATCTCCACCTACAAGGTTATTGTTGATAACATCATGCTAAGATAGGGAAGTTGAGTGTTTCAATATTTTAGGATTGTTATGATTGAATTTAGATACATGATGAAGTTATATAACTAACTATAACCATGTATATCTTGTCTCGTGCTTAAATTCATGTTGACTACCTGTACTTGACCTTATCCACCTAAAGGAAACCTTGACAGAGAGTAGGTGACCCCTTGTGAAGTGTTAAAACTACTTATCCTAAAGTCATATTGTGTTTAAGGGATACTAGAAGACCTGTTTGGAAGATTAAATTTTTATGCAAAGTTGAGGGTTGATTCAAAAGGATAATGACTAAGTTTTAGGCCCTTTGTCCCCAAAAGTACAAAACAAAGTTCTAGGGGTGTTTTCTTAATATTCTATAACATGTCTTCAAATATTGTAAAGCATCTAGATAAGTGATATTTATAGCCCCTCGCAAGAAAATTGAATATGAAAATTTTGGAATGAAAATGATTAATGTAATATGGTTATAAGAAGGCCTAAAAATGAATTTTCATGCACTGGTTTTGGGCAGTGAAACCTACAAGTTAGAGCTCCAATTAGACTCTTCACCTAAAAGTGTAAAACTAGTCCATAATTTCACACTATAATGGTTGAAAAGGGTTTACATTAAGATTTATAATCTAAGGATCATCCAATAAAATTGGTGTACTGATTTTTGATCACACAAAAACCTACATGTACCTTCCTCATTACAAAGTGAACCCTACAGGTTGGTTGTAGGGTATCTTAAGGACTGAGCCATATAACTTGAATGGCAACCCTCACTCCAATCACAAAAGATTAGGTGTAGAAATATTATTATGTATATAAATTAATTAGTATTCCAAATCCATGTTAAAATTCCTGTCATATTATCTACACCTACAGGTCTTGAGACTCTCATACCAGTCGACTAGAGGTGACTAAGATAGGCAGTGCAATGAATCTTGGCAATTAGTGTTTTATTAAATGAAACTAGGGAAATAAATGATTAAAAATAAATTTTTTATTATTATTAAACATTAAATAATATTATTTAATCATTTATTCAACCTAAAACATGCATAAACACTAGAAAGTAGGACAGTCAAAAGAAACACTGTGAGATAAGAAACTCAGTCTGGATCAATCAAGGGGATAAAGGAGCATATATAAGGATGAACTAATGAATTTAATATGAGAGAACCTCAATAAATATCATGAAAATACCTATATTACTTTAAATTAAGAATCATGATACGAGTGAAATCTCTAAGGTAATATATAGTCCACATGGACAAAACCCAACATACAGTCCTTTCCCTAAGAGCTTGTTTTGGTTTTGAAAGTTTTGGGGGGTTAAATGATATGAAAAAGGGATATATTTTGATTTTGGAGACCCTAAAAACAATTTTAATTCTATCCAATTTTCATTTTTTCTAAGATAACAAGAGAGTTACACCCTATTTTGTCTCAAATAGGGGGTACTTCCCCTTGAGCACAAACTGGCAGATTTGAGAGTCAATAACAAAAGATGAGGATAGGAGCCATATAATCACTTCAATAAGGTGTGGAGAGATATAAAACACCAAGATAAATATTGTATAACATGAAAAATTGGATGGAACTTAATAGGGTACCCTACACTCTTAGAGTTGCAGTGATGACTTTTGAGCAAGATTTTGGCATAGAGCCCAAAAAATAGGTCATTTTCATTTATAAATATTGGAAAGATTTATATAATATTGAAACATTTTACTATGGTTTAATTATGTGTCTTAAATCCTCACTATTTTATGGGAAGCCATCAAAATTCATGTTTTGAGCTAAAAGCCAACTCAAGCCTGTTAAACAAGGTTTAGGCCAAGACCAAATGGGGGGATCATTCACATTTATAACATAATATTAGTATCCCCATGGATTAAAACATGTTATTAGGGTGGATATAGAGGTGATAAATCTTTTTTAAGTCAAATAAAACATCAAAGAAGCCATTTTTGGCTCAGAGGCAACACTAGACCTATAAAAAATGGAGGAAAAGGCTCGATAGGACAAGTTTGAACACTCATATCTCTCTTGATGCTTTACATGCGAGCCAAAGAGGTTTATATGAGTTATAAGATGTTTTTAAAAATAAATTTGTGGAATTTTTTTACAACTCCAATGTTAGAACATTATGAACAAACCTTAAGAATGAAAATAGGCCTAAAATCCTCCTAAACCCTTGTCAGTGACCAATTTGGAGAAATGGAGTTAGATAGCTGATATAATGGACTATTTTATTTAGGATGATGATTTTACCTTGTATAGGACTCTCTCAAGCTCCTTCCCATTATTTTGGATATATGGACGTGTACAAATAGGCTATAAAATAGGATATTTTTTACCATTTTATTGTTTTATAGCTTCTAAAAAGAGTCTAAGGATGAAATAAATTTTGAGAAGAATATATAGAATTTTTATAACTAAATGTGGCCATTTAATGATTTTAAAGTACTCATAAGTATGAAAACAAGTAATTTCATCTCAGCTAGTCAAAATTGGCATATTGGACAAGCTAGTGAGAAGTGTGAAAACTCTAAGTGGAAGTGATTTTAAAGTGTCCTTTGTTAGGAATCTAGAACAACAAACATGCTCTGATTCCACTTGTCAGGATGCGAAACCGGAAACATACAATTGATTACCAAACTTCAAACAACTTAATATGCGGAAATAAACCAGATTCACCAAGTAACTAGAATTTAGAATAACACAGCATATGAGAGACAATACACAACTTGTATTAACACTTTATACAGAAAAGAATACAATAAAGAAGATGCCACTTCTTCTCCACCACCTTACAGAGGTTTCCCACACCTCAAGTGAATAGTAATTCTTCTCCCCAAAGCTCTCCCTCTCACAGGTCACAACACCCAACTCAAATACAGAGTTGATGTTCACCTCCCATGCTCCATGCATAACACAAGTGCTCCACGCACTCCACAAGCACTCCACGTGCTCCACAAGTACTCAAGGTACTTCAAGTAGATCTCCCATGAACCTGCAATAACCTGCACTTCAACAGACCATACTTATGGAAGGAACTTCCTTGCCTTCCTCTTGCTCTATTCGAGTACACACCTGTACTCCAAGTAGATCCTGCCTGATACTGCTCCCTGTTGTGTTGCTGTCTGTATGACCTTGCACACCTGCAAATCAAACAATGGTTCTGCTCCCCTGTGAACCTCGACCTTGCATACACATACACCTGCAGATCAACGATCTTACTTACCATGTAGATCTCCTATATAGGCCATGCAACTGTGACCAAGATCCTACACTCTTGAAGAACTCAGCTGGCTCTCCAATCCAGCACCAACACACCTGGTACTATGGCACTAGGAGGAACGCACCATTGCTCTACCTCACACACAGAAGGAGCTTATAATTATGCTCTCTTACTCCCTAGCACACTTTTCCAATACAACCATGAGTCTATTATATAGATCTCATCCAAACAATAATTAGACATCTAATTACAATAATTAGATCCACAGCTCTCAGTCTAAAATTAGATCTCTTCATGCAAACACTTGGTTCGTTAGCTAACTGCCCGTAAATAGCTCGCAGTCAAACCACACAGGCGACCGACGTCGGTCCCTGTCTGCCTGGAGGTGACCGACGTCGGCCGATATATGACCGACGTCGGTTGCTTCCCTTTGCTGTCCTGCCGACGTCGGCTGATCAGACCGACCCCAACTTCTCTGCAATCTTCAGCAACCTCCTCTCCTGTTTGCATCAGTGAAGCTTTTAGCTCCACAATCCTAACAATCTCCCACTTGGAGATAAATAGCTGCACTGTACCTGTACCTGTACTCTGTCTAATCTATTTCCTGGTTTGTATCCCTCTTCAAGCTCCCACCTGAAGACAACCCACCACACATCCCATGGTGTACCTCCTGTCATCCGAGTACCCTGCCGCATCCGAACCTACAACACCTGTAGTGAAGTCCTGACCCTGCATAGCAACACCTGCTGCTGGTCCCTCTCAGAAAACCTGAGAACCCACTTCCCCAAATTGGCTCCTAACTCTAACAGCTCCCACTGCATGGGAATACTCAGGTCTATACCAGACCTCATGTGATTTCGGACACTGTACCTGTCCAGCCCTTAGTGTGTTCCGGTTCTGCATCCCGAACCTTGCCAACACCTAATTCACATCAGCTCCCACTCGAGACAAAATCAACCTGTGATCTCCATGCCTCCCATGTCAAAGAATTCCGCTGCTCCAAACTCCTCATGACATGCCACTGAACTAATCTTACCCTTAGCTCAGCAAAACCCTGTATGTACTAACCCTGCTAGCAAATATACCATCCACATACAGCAACAGAATGATGTCGCGACTCATCATCCACCTGGTAAGGCAAACCACAGTAGTTACCTGACATTGACTGAAGCCATGCTTCGTCCTCCACCTATCAAACCTGGTACCACTGTCCTACAGCTCCTCAAGACCATATGCCTGGTCTTCCATCTCACGTATCCGTTCTCTCTATTCTTCTACTAAGAAATCCATTCGTCTCTGTGCTTACATCCAGCTGGCAAACCTACCAAGACTCCCGTCTGGTTCTGCTCCAAGGAATCACATCCTCATTCATGCAAAGCTCACACCTGTTTCCTGGATCCTTCCTGCTATACAAATAGCAACAAGTATGAAGAAGAGGAACATGAATTTGAGGGCCTACTTACGCCTTCAGTCCTCCATATGGGTGTTTGAGACTCCTTGACAGCATGCTGTCCACCCAAAATTTGTTACAGTGACCGACCTCGGTCACTCCACAGTCTGCATCCGACCGACGTCGGTTCCATGCGTCTGTACCTGACTACCAGCCTGCCAGCGTTGGTGTCCCTGCTACCGATGTCGGTCCTCGTGACCGACATCGGTCTTACATACTGCCGACGTCGGTCCCATGACCGACGCCGGTCTTACCCTGCCCGACACTGCTGGCTTCAGTCTGCACATGACCGACATCGGCACCTGTCTGTTCGACGCCGGTTCCTCCTGACCGACGCCGGTACCTGTGTTCACCTGTGAGTGATGACTTTTTACCCGCGAGCTCCTTTGGATCAATCTCCATGTCCAAACTGCCCTGCTCAGATGTATCCAACCTCATCCACTGAACTCTGTCTGCCATCTCCTCCAAGAACACCAAGGCTTTCCAGTTCTTAAGCTTGTCAAATATATCTGTCTTCCACTTAAGAACATGCATCTCCTTCCTGCTCATGTGACCAAGCCTACGAAGCCACGTCTTCGCAACAGAAGAAGAATCAGTAATATAAACAAGTAGATAAAGTATACCTGTTTTCTTACCACCAGCTAATTCAAGTGCTACCGCTGTGAGAGTTCTTGTGCATCTCTCATCACCCAATCTTTCTGAAGAAATTAGCCATATCTCCAAACCTGGGACCTGCATGACCTTCATCAACACCTGTGTGTTGGCCGCCTGCAATTTCAGCTTCACTTCCCCTTTGCCAATTTCTTGGCAAGGCTTACCAGCTCCTCTATCTGGGGCTGCATGGAAAGAGGCAACCGAATCTTTTATCCAAGATTCAACTTTATCCAAGAAACCTGCAAACACATCCTGTGCAACAACACCTGCTACATCTGTATCTTCAGTTTCTTCATGCTGATCTGTTACCAACCAACAATCTTCTTTTACCTGCTCTTTCTTTCCATCAGACCGTGAGTAACCATCTGTGCTTTTCAACTCCTCCATTCTTAGCTTACTTTGATCTGCCATTGCTCTACTCCCACTCGATCAGAAACCCCTGAGAGTGTCCTGTAATCAAAACACAACCTGCTTCCTGCAACCTTAGCTCTGATACCACTTGTCAGGAATCTAGAACAACAAACATGCTCTGATTCCACTTGTCAGGATGCGAAACTGGAAACATACAATTGATTACCAAACTTCAAACAACTTAATATGCAGAAATAAACCAGATTCACCAAGTAACTAGAATTCAGAATAACACAGCATATGAGAGACAATACACAACTTGTATTAACACTTTATACAGAAAAGAATACAATAAAGAAGATGCCACTTCTTCTCCACCACCTTACAGAGGTTTCCCACACCTCAAGTGAATAGTAATTCTTCTCCCCAAAGCTCTCCCTCTCACAGGTCACAACACCCAACTCAAATACAGAGTTGATGTTCACCTCCCATGCTCCACGCATAACACAAGTGCTCCACGCACTCCACAAGCACTCCACGTGCTCCACAAGTACTCAAGGTACTTCAAGTAGATCTCCCATGAACCTGCAATAACCTGCACTTCAACAGACCATACTTATGGAAGGAACTTCCTTGCCTTCCTCTTGCTCTATCCGAGTACACACCTGTACTCCAAGTAGATCTTGCCTGATACTGCTCCCTATTGTGTTGCTGTCTGTATGACCTTGCACACCTGCAAATCAAACAATGGTTCTGCTCCCCTGTGAACCTCGACCTTGCATACACATACACCTGCAGATCAACGATCTTACTTACCATGTAGATCTCCTATATAGGCCATGCAACTGTGACCAAGATCCTACACTCTTGAAGAACTCAGCTGGCTCTCCAATCCAGCACCAACACACCTGGTACTGTGGCACTAGGAGGAACGCACCATTGCTCTACCTCACACACAGAAGGAGCTTATAATTATGCTCTCTTACTCCCTAGCACACTTTTCCAATACAATCATGAGTCTATTATATAGATCTCATCCAAACAATAATTAGACATCTAATTACAATAATTAGATCCGCAGCTCTCAGTCTAAAATTAGATCTCTTCATGCAAACACTTGGTTCATTAGCTAACTGCCCGTAAATAGCTCGCAGTCGAACCACACAGGCGACCGACGTCGGTCCCTGTCTGCCTGGAGGTGACCGACGTCGGCCGATATATGACCGACGTCGGTTGCTTCCCTTTGCTGTCCTGCTGACGTCGGCTGATCAGACCGACCCCAACTTCTCTGTAATCTTCAGCAACCTCCTCTCCTGTTTGCATCAGTGAAGCTTTTAGCTCCACAATCCTAACATCCTTGATGCGTATAAGGCCATTTATGGTATTTTAAGGTGTCATAAAATCCCTCTTATGGATTTTAATGAAAAAATAAATCCAAATTTGAGGAAAAGTGTGTAGGGTGCTTGAAAGAGGAGTTTTTTAAAGTGCAAGTAGTGATAGCTCCTTTCCAGATGACCAAGCCTAAAACCAATGCATGGAGATACATTTATTAAACCCTTAACCCCAATTCCAATAATCATACCTATCACTAATTATTTTTCAAACATTCAAACATGGATAATCATGAAGGCAATTTTTTTTAGCTAATTAAGAGAATTACATGCCACTTTGCAAGATTTTGATGACTTAGATGGACACTTGGGCTTCCTAGACTTCAGTAGATCATCCCAAATCCTATTCCCATGCATAATTAACTAAATTTATCATATTTAAAAGTGTCCTTGTGATCCTTTGACTTCTCTCTTCTCTTCTCTCTCTCAAGTTTTATAAGAACTAGCCATTTGGCCATTGTAACTCATGCTCCACCTAAGTATGGTAAATCCCTACTCATTTTCATAGCATTTTATCAATAATAATACTATTTTTTACCTTTTAATGACTATTAATAGTGTGTTTTACTTGAATTTTGGATCTTACTTAGTGAATACTATGGATTCCTTCACATGTTGTCTCATTATTTTATCTTATTTGGAGTTGGAAAGTTTATTCTTACAAGTCATGTGAAGTGTTATAGGAATTTTCAAGGATTTAGTGAATTAGTATATTAATTAGTGTCATTCAAGTCCTCTTTTATATTCCTCCCATATTTTCACACTCATCCATAACCTCATAATGTAACATTGATGTGAGAAGTTGAAAATTGAAGGAGTGTATGTTTGGTTAGTCCTTTCTTCTCATATGTAACATGTTGTTGCTTGGAATTAATCATATTATTTGGTGTATCACCTCCCTTATAATAGTTTTATTTTTTTTATCTATCTCTCTTTCCCCCCCCAAATTTTAGGTGTAGTTTCAATCCAAAGTGGTACATCAAGGGAGCTAGCCCTATCTAGAGATTCACCTCATCCTTAGGCTACCCAAAAGCCTAGAGGTGTTTATATTGTTCTACTTTTATGAGGAGAGATTTTACATCTACTCAAAGGGTGAAAATCCAAGTGACAATATATTCACCATATTAGGTGTGGAATTATCATATAAGATCCAAAATGGCTTGCATTTATATAATGTGTGAGAGGAGAGAGAAGTGAAGCATAAGGGTCAGTATGCCACTTGTTAAGGCATGAGTATAAATTATGTTGTAATAAAATGGATTATGAAATAGACCATGAAATGTCTCTCTAGAAAAATGTCCCTCCACGGCATGAAAACTCCTCAAATCTAGTGTATGACCCTTCAACTAACTTCTTAAACATTGCCTTCATCATTAATCATCTTTGACTAATCCAAACCATAATAGGAAGAGATGACACGTTTTAAATATCAAGTCGGGGTAATAAACATGATTAAATAATCCTAAAATTTGCCCCTAAACACTGATCCTCTTCTAGACACTTCTTCTCATCATCTATAGTCACCATTAGCCTTCTTTCACTCATTCCTCACATTAGTCACCAAAAGGTCCTTCAGTTGCTTAGTCAAATACATTTAAAGGATGATATGAAACCTTTAAATAGTACCCTTTCCTTCCAATTCATGAATTAGTCCTTAAAATTCCTCCCAATTGGACTTATCACTTTCTCACTTGGTGATCATCCTTCATTCTCATTATCTTTCATAGACTACCTGAAGTGAAGGATCTTGTATAAGTGTTTTCATTCCAATTTGTTGTGATAAATGATCATTTAGAGTTATTAAAATTCCCAATTAGAATTATCCAATGACACTCATACTTTAAATCTCCTATGAACCTATGAAACACATAAAAACTGGTAAAAAGGCCTTGTTTTTTACTATTCCATATAGTGCTTGTATAAACCAATCAATGAGAGAGGATCCTAAAGGAGTCTTTAATATGTTCCAAACACTTACGAAGCCATACTACCCCTTATAGAATCATCTCCCTTCAAGTTTTCTCCATTGGGTCAAAGTCATGGTTTTGAAAGGGTTTTAGATGGTTTGGACTCTCAATAATTATTCATAAAAATTTTACATCCAAAATCTAAAAAAATTACACAAATTATGGATATAACACCCCATTAAACTATTCCTATCTCCTTATACTCCCATGTACCTTGTATGTACAGATATCAACTTCCAAAAAATGGCCTATTGAGCTCTTCTTTGCATTACGCACACCTTGTGATAGGTTTGAGCCTAAAATGACTAACCTGCATGATATATATACAAATAAATGGTTTAAAAAATCCTTATATCTCCCACTATAGGTCATCAAATTGTTTTAAATGGTCATCTTACCTCATAAGTGAGATTGAACCCCTTTAAGGTTTTAGGCCTAGTCAAGGCCTAGTAGGCTTGACTGTGCATAGTTATTCATAACCATATCTGAGTGGTTTCTCCAAGATTTAGGGTCATTTATATTTTTTACATGTTAAAACAAACCTCACACACTTTTTGTCAGTGTTTTATCAGTTTTGAATACATGTTCTTACCTTCTTCATATCAAACCTGTAGGGTATTCTCTCTACGAGTGCCCTCTATTTGAGATAGAATAGAGGGAGCTTACCTTATTTTCATATCAAAATTAATTTTATGAGAAAATAAATTTGGTCATGGGGACCATATATAATTTTTTAAATATCTATATCATACCTTTAGAGTCTTTAACTCTTCCTTTTCTTCAAACTAGCCTTCAAGTTGTGACTGTGCTAGAGTACTTTCTATCTATGACAAAACAAAATGTGTATTTACTATTTGTATGACCAAATTTATTCCATTTGGATATATTTCATATCATTATGACCACTTTCACAAATATTCAATACTTGATAACTTTTAATTAGATTTTAATACCTCAAACTCTCCACACTAGCCTCCAAATGATGATTGTGTATAAGGTTGGCTAAAATGCTCAAACTTTCCCTTTGCTCAACTGATATTGAATGTTATATGGAATTTTATATAGTCACATTTAAAATTACCTTATTATAATCACTTAGTATTTATAGGATTTCAAACCCTTTAAGAAAGAGACCTCCATATGGCACTCATTGCAAGCAACACTATGTCACAAGTAATACTAAGTGACTATGTGTATATAACCATTTGATGGATGTTCATGGTGTCTTAATACTTAATTGGTCTCCTCTTCACCTTAAATAAAACTTAAATTAGTCTTAAAATGGCTATACCTACTTCCATTCATCTCACTTTTCCATGTTTTTTATGTTTACACAAATAGATGTATTGGACTAAGGGATGTATGAACTATAACCTCCAGTCTTAGGATCTATATGAAAATGGATTGACATTAATATCACTTGAGTGCATAATAATTACTTATTACCCTTTTATATAATCCATATTATATTTACTATGTCACTAACTTGTTCTAAATCTCCTCTTACACCAACAAACCTTGGGATTGTTAGCACACAGTTATAGGTGATGTTTTGTTTGATGATCATATAGGTGATAGTGTGCTTAGGTATTGTAATTTATGAGGATCATGGTCCCATAAAATATCATTATACCCTTCCATACTTATATTTACTTAATTTTATGTATTGAGACTATGTCATCATCTCTTATTCATGCAGTCTTTAGGGTACTTGAGCATGATTTTGGGTCTTACTCAGCTTAGAGACCCTTATAGGTTTCCTTTTATGATTGAAACTATGTTTAAATTATTTAATTTAATTTAAATTCATCAGACCATATATTTCATGTTTTCATACCACTCTCATTCTCTATCACCATCCATGCACTATAAGTCACTTATAAATCCTCTAAGGTTGATATTTTGGTCTAAGAGGCACTCTAACACTAATTGTTTCCAGTCAACATAGAATGAGTTAAAACACTATCAATGCATCGTCCTTTCTCACCCAAATGCCACATTATCATTAGGTTTTGGATACAAGATAAATAACAAACAATCTCATTTAGACCATCTCAAATCTTCACCATGGTATGGAATGCGTAAAGCAGATAGCTTTTCAGAGAAGTTAAGGTAAAGTTTCTCTCTTGTAACTTTATTCAATCATGCATTGATTTAGGTGTTATTTTAGATGTTTCCTAAATTATCCATCATAAAAATTGTCTATCTTACATCTTATATCAATAAAATATGTTCCAACTAGGTTCAAAACACTCCAAAGTCTTTTATCCCTTTGTCTTAGACCTCTATGGCAATCTTACTCCTATAGGTATCCAAGTAGGCTGACTATGAGATGAAAGTAATGGAAAAATTCCTCAAATTATGTGATAGGGTATGTTATTGGCCATTGATAGTGATATAAATATTATAACAAGACTTATATATTACAACTAATCCCTTATTATCAAATATTTGTAACTTTTATAACTTTTAAACCCTACACATTCTATCTATAAGTTACAACATAATGTCTTGGATAGTTGGGATTAAAGCTATGTCTTATGGTTCACCTTGAACTCCCTTCATATGGCCTTAACAATTTTAAATTACTATGCCTAGGTAAAATAGTTCTTAAATATTTTTTAAGGATTGATGACCATGCTTTGAAACACTCACATATATCAAAGGTTTTCCTCAGGTGTCAATGGTGATCACATTCAAGAACACAAGTGTGATTCTATTTGTCCTCCATGACCACACATGATAATCAACTTGAAACCAATGTAGAGTGAATTGATGAACCCTAAAAGCTTATATTCATCATTCAACTCCATCAACCAATCTTTAACCTATAATTGGATGGTGAAAACCGAGCCACTAGGGTTTCATAAGCCATTTTGAGTGATCAATAATATAAGTGTTTGTTCATAAAGCATAAGTCATGAAATTTGTAACTATGATCATGAAATGAAAGTACATAAGGAATACTATCATCCCTAAATGTACTTTCTCTAACTCATCCTCTCTTGGCCATACTAAACATGAATTGTTGACCCTTTTTACCCTTCTAAGGAGAGTGCTAATAAGATAGATTGGTTTTCTTCAATCTTTGAGATGTCAAGACTTTTACCTATAAGTGAACATGGGGAATGCCAAGAGACACTCCCAAAAAACAAACACCTACCAAAAATCCATACATTCTATACAAATCACTTGAAAATTACTTTTAAATGTATTTATTCCCTTTTCAATGTTAAACATGTCAACTCTGTTAGTTAAAAATAGTTATAAGATATTTTATGATACATGGGATGTTAGAAAAAGATTTGGAACATTTGTCACCTTTTTAAATACATAAAAGTTTCAAAAATGAGTCAAAAAGGTGACATAAAGTGACTTTAGGAAGACTAGGCAAATATTACAAGGTTTAGACCTATTGAGTGAATGACATGACATGACATGACTAGGATCATAATGGACTAAACAAACCCATAAGGACATTTGTAAAATGATTCATTTATAGGGGTTTGAATCAATTTGACCTGGGGGTCAAATTATTCAATAGTGATCTCAATACCTTTTGAACAATTGTAGACTCTTTCACTTCTCATAATCTTCTAATGACATTGAAAACTTCATCAACCTTAAACAAGTAAGATGTAATTGTTTAATCTTCAATCATCTTCAAAATTTTAAACTATATCTAGTGGGTATGTAACTTGGCCATCTTCACCTTGGTGTCTCCTTTATAGATAGTCTTAAATTTGTCCCATATCACCTTGGCTAACTCACAATGCATTACATTCACAAACGCTACCTCTGATAGGCCACATATAATGGCATTCATTACCTTGGAATTTCTCTCACTTTCCTTCTTGCCTATTGTATCAATTGGTGGTGTAGGAGGTGAAGTGTATACATCCATAACTAACTTACATATGTCATGGCCAATTTACATTAGATATGTCCCCATTCTTATGCTCCAAAAATCATAATTAGTCCCACTTAAGAATAGATCCTTACTAGTAGTGAAACCACCTTGAGCTTGTTGACTAGACATCCTTGCTTCTAAGATATCTTTTAGGTTGTTAGGCCTAATTTAAAGGACACGCTATGATAAAAAAAAATTGAAGGACAATAACTAAGATGGGGGTGCATCAATGTCTTCAAAAAATTCAATTCCTCCTTATAATATATGAACCACGACATCAACATATAGATTAAGCAATGTCTAAGCAATCAACTATACCAACATGAAACAAGATTACATAAGATAACACATCATATATGTGGGAAACCCTCAAGGGAGATAAAACCCACTGATACCTATAAATTTACTATCATCCTCTAAGTTAAAAGATCACAATTTAGTGAAGCATTGACTCCATATGGAGAACCAATCCCAACTAGCTAAGCACCAACATAGGTAGGCTTTAACAAGCACCAAATTGCAAGGAAGAACCAACCCCATAGATGAATCAACACAAAAAAATCCAATTGATTACTTTGATCACATTTATAAAACATTATTTCTCAACCAACTGATGATGACCACCTCTTCAACTCTTCACACTATTATCCCTCTCAAACAATGTTCTAGGCCTTTTTGCTCAACTAGGTCTCTTAAAGACTGATTAGGTCATATGACCTTGATATTTATATGTATAAACACTTTCAGATATTCATTATATATTATATAAAATCCTATTATGATCTAAAATACCTCCTTCTCACAATGTGCTATCTCATTTGCATACACTCATAGTCACTCAAATAGACCTAAAATTGCCTTGTATTTATACAAGCCTCTTGCTCATATCCATATTGGTCAAACATACACACTTTAACTCTTGGATTAAAATTTAAATATGTCTTATAACATGTTTCATACATGTATCAATCATTAAAATAGGTCTTTCTCAACTTAAAAAAATAAAACCTCTTTAGGCCTTAAGTTAATTTAATTAGGCCTTCATTAGTGCACGTTACCCTTTAATCTCCTGGGAATACTTTAAAAATACAAAAAAAATGATAATTTAATATACCACTCAAAATTTATTCCCATTAATCTCATATTATGTCCATGACACTTTTTATCTCTAACCACCACTTGAAGCACACCATTAGTATTGTTCACAATTAGGCTTGTGAACCTACATAAAGTCTACCAAATAAAACTAAATCATGTACACAATTTAGTCACATAACCATGAAAATAAATAACATGGATAAAAAATAAATTATCTTAAAAACATCACCATGTGATTTAGACTTCAAAATGTAGGGCAAAAGTAATCAAACACTTCTCTACAAATCACCCACTTAGAACTGCTAGAACACTCTGAAAAACCCAATCATGAACAACTTGGTCTTCAACACCTAAAAGAAAAATTCACATTACCAATATAAATTTTAAAATATCATTTTAAATATATATATATATATATATATATATATCACTATAAAATTAAAAAAATTACAAGTTCTAATTTTAGATACTGGTCTTGTAGACCAATCTTCTGACCTTATCTCACACAGTCTTACATGAACCAGACAAGCCATTTTGACTTCAAATTTTCAAAAAAAATAAATATAAATAAAACCTTATACAAATAAATTATATTAAATAAAAGTTAAAAAATCATGATCCGCATTATATAATTCAACTTAGGGCATAGAGCCTCAAACTTATCACTTCAACTTGCTTACCCAGAACTACCAATTTAACTTAAAGCATAGTCATGATGGCATTGACCATCAACCCCTGTATGACCACTTTCAAAGACTTATTATTAAATTAAATTATCTTATGATATAATTATATTATTATCAAATAGAAATATCATATGGTTAAATGACAAAAATTGTTTACTTAGACCAATCCTATGACCTCATTGTACACAGACCTTACTGAGTCAAACAAGCCATTTTGGATTCATCATTTTCACCACTATAACTGACTTCCAATATTTATACCAAACATTAATAGTAAATAAGAGTCCAAAAATACATATTTTTTTACTTTTTTCATAACTCTATCATGATAACAAATTCTTAATCATCTTTTCACTGTTGTCTAGGTTTCTCACTATTTCCATCATTAGGCCCACTAGTGATTGGCTAACTTGGATGACCATTTTAGCACACTTAAGGGATATAAAATATCTATAAATCTTAATGAAAATGAAAAATGAGTATAAATAATCATATCCATCTATTTTCATTTCTTTACCAATGCAATTTTTGACTTCTATAGTAAATTCTTCCGAAACAAGCTTGTAACTCAACATTTTCTCTCTCCTCTCTCTAACCAATACCACTTGGAGTTACTTGGGAGATTTGAATAAATTATACAATATATTTTATATTAATTTGAGACTATTATGGTATATTTTTAATGATAACATTCACATTAGGTCCTTGTTAGGGTTTTAGATAGGTTTCATAGAGGTTTTCATGTTAACAATTATTCATAAAGGATTTCCCCTTAAATCTAAAACCAATGTCTATAGTTATTATTTAAGACCCTTACCCATCTCTCCTTAACATCTCAAGAACCCATGTATAGGTTAAATATTCTAATGAACACTTGAAAGTCCTTCTCAGGTTTGTATTCCTTCATTCTATGTACTTGAGAGACCTCAAAACCACTTTTCATGGATTTTCTTGTAAACCATGAAATCAAGATTTGTAAAGATTATTAAAACAACATATCATGAATATTTAAATGATCACATATGAAAAATTGTCTTGAAAACTGATATTAACCCCTCATTAGGCCACACTCTATCTCTTGGCTCTCTATATCTTGACTTGTAACTCATATTAGGCCTTAAATTTGACACTAATGCCTCTTTCCATGAATTCTCCACCACACTCACATACTCAAAAAAACTATGTCCTGCTTAAATATTTCCATACATCCTTCATATTATTTGACAAAAAATCATGATTCCTTATTAGGATAGGCAAGGTCTATAAGTGGTCTAGTTATAGACTTAATCTATAGGTCCTATCCCTATATGCTCACCTTGAGACTCTTATGAGTGATCCAATGACTCACATGCATGTTTAAGTAACCTCATACAACCTATCATTCCTTTGTGCATCCATATTACCAAGTCACCATACTCATATCTTCTCATAAGGACTTTACATGCCATGACTAGTACCATGTCTAGGCTTCTCAAGACACATTGTTCTTAAGAACTAGTACTCAAATATGATTACCTCAATGATATCAAATAAGAACACTCTTCAGATATTACTCTCACACCTCTACAACAATCTCTTTCTGATCAACATTTTTTCATGTACTCAAGTAGACCTAGAGCCTCATTCTCAAGCTTCAATGCTCACTTGATCATCATAAATCTTTATGACAACACTGACAACTTCAAGTTGACCTAAACCTTGACATAAACTGACATATACCAATAGAAGCGACATTAGGTTGACTTCAAATTATCTCTTGCATTCAAATTCTTTCTTGCCTTTAAATTCTCTCTTATCTTTAAATTCTCTCTTGTCACATGGCTTCCTTGTCACATCAATGACATCAAACTTGACATTAATGACAATACTTATGAATAAACACTAATAATAACCTACAATAACTATCTATTCTACATAATGGTGAGCAAAGATGGACAACATGGTAGAAAATATAACTATTCACTAGACATGATTAATAACTTTATAAATTCACGCGTGATATAACATGTAAGTAGGTAAAATTAACTTATTTTATTATTTCAAGAGGTATTCAAGTAAAAATTGGTCAAGATTTCACCATAACTAGTAGAGGCTATTTTACGGTGTCATTCAAGGCTTCTCTTATAGAAAGAAGAAAGAAAGAGAAAATGTGGGCATAGATGGATTTCATTATGACACTCTCATCATCAAATCAGCTACAAAGAAGGAAATTGACACCAAGTTTACTAGGATTGTGTTGTCAACTTTCCTCTTAGTCTTGTAGGCCAAGTGTTGATGAGACTCTTCATGAAGAGTGGCATATAAAATTGGCTTGGCAGACTTAAGCTTATTAGATATAACTCCATCTCTATGGAGTTATGCCTTTTCATCTTTGAGGATATTTAAAAGTATTCCATTTTACACTTAAGGACCTTTTACTCCAACCTTTACCTCTTTTAATGTTTCTCCGTGTGATATTTGAACATGAACTTCAAACCCATCTTATCCCACACTCTTTGCTATTTAGATTTGATCACTCAATCAAGGTCTAGTTTTGTGTCTTGGAGACCTATATCATGGTTTACTACTTCATGTAATTACTGCATCAAGTTATGTAAACTTGGTAAATCCTTAGAGATCAACTTGTGGCTGTAGTGCTCACCTTTTCTTGTCAAGAAACAATGAAAAGAACTATTATAACATAGAAACTTCAAAAGGTCTTAAGAGTCAAGAATGATCTTATCTTGATCTATAGATTCTAGATCCTATATAGATTCCATTAGGTTATCTTTAATATTATTTGATAATATTTTGAGTCTGAAGACCTTGAAATAGGTCTACACCTTATCTTCTTAATGACACCTTGGTTATATTCCTTTACTAAGACATATTTGACTACTTTTAGCTTATACCATTACTATCGAATATCTTCAAATGACTTCATAAATATCATAACATGCATGTGTTGGCTCAATAATCCTCTGTTCATAATCAGGAAGACCTATTAACCTCAAAACCTATAAAAATGACTCAAAAAGGGCTTTTAGGCCAATTTTCCATATAATTTTAGCTCACACATGCTAGTACTTTACATAGTTATATGTATAAGAGGGTAACAAAGGCCATAAAAGTGGTTTATAGGTAATTTAAATCCATTTTTGGTGTTTGGAGAGATGATCTCTTCCATCATATTCTTAGAGAGGCTTTAGTAGGGTTCTAGGTGGTTAGTATTGTTAAGGATTATTCATAAAGAATAGATCCTTGATATTTAAACTAATGACACTAGGTTTGAGTAGGGAGGACATAGTAACATGTCTAGTAGACATTCCATCCCATGAAAATTTATTTATCTTTGATTCTTATTGATTAATACTTGACATTGATGTTGCATCGATGTCAAAGATTGTTCATGAGGTGACTTGAGAAGGCTTTTACATAGGATGCCTAGTATTATGCATGGAGAAGCATAGTGGTCTATTAAGATGGGTGAATAGATGATTAAGAAGATGTTTGAGGTAATTTAAATCAATTTTTGGTGTTTGGAGAGATGATCTCTTCCATCATATTCGTAGAGAGGCTTTAGCAGGGTTTTAGGTGGTTAGTATTGTTAAGGATTATTCATGAAGAATAGATCCTTGATATTTAAACTAATGACACTAGGTTTGAGTAGGGAGGAAATACTAACATGTGTAGTAGACATTAAATACCATGAAAATTTATTTATCTTTGATTATATTGATTAATACTTGGCATTGATGTTGCATCGATGTCAAAGATTGTTCATGAGGTGACTTGAGAAGGCTTTTACATAGGATGCCTAGTCTTATGCATGGAGAAGCATAGTGGCCTATTAATATGGGTGTGTATATGATTAATAAGTTATGTTTATGAAGCACTAGTTCACTCAGGAAAGCTTCAAGATAAGTCTACAAGGGTATAACATACAAGACTAGTATACATCTAGACCAATTTGAGACTCGGCCTGACCTATTCAAGGGTCATGAGAAGTTTTCATGATATATGAAGGATGAAAATAAATATTATAAAATTTTATAAGTTTATTTATCATGTTATTAATGTTTATAATGCATTAACAATGGCTATAAGGTATGTTGATCAATTTTAAAGTCATGGTTTATATGAAAAAACATAAAATGTGGTTTTGAGGTTTCTTGTGTACATAGAATGAAGGGTTCTAAACATGAGAAGGACTTTAATGTGTTCATTGTAATTTTTAAAAGTTTAATGAAAACCTAATACACTCGTGGTATATGGTAAATGGTCCTATCTCCTAGTTTTAAGCTTTATTTTCTGGATTAAGGGCATAAGCTTTATGAATGATTTGTTGAGTTGTGGAGCTAAAAGCTTCACTAATGAGCTAATGTGGAGGTTTCTGGGGTTATACAATAACCGACATCAGTCAGAACCAACCGACATCAGTTAGGGGTTGACCAACATCAGTCATATCAGTCAGAACCAACTGATATCGATTAGGGGTTGGTCGACATCGGTCATCTTTAGACTAACATCGACTTCTGTGCGTTTCTAGATTTTCTATTTTTAGGAGAACAGTTAGTTTGCATGTAAAGACTAAAAATAGTCTTGAGTCTATTTTTATAATTATTATTTGCTTTCAATTCTATATAAGAGACCCATGGGGCAGTATTATAATTTGGGAGAACAATTCAGTAATTGAGTTGATTGTAATTGATTGAGAGAGAGAGAACTCTTGAGGGAGAATTACTGTACATCTGAGAGGTGTGAGGAGAAAGAGATTTCTTCATTGTATTTCCTTCTGGAAGAGTTTAATATAGATTGGTTGTTTCTCATATCTCCTATTATTTGTTGTTTCTAATTTCTAGTTACTTATTACTTCTGGTTTTAATTTCATGTTTAGTTGCTTATACAAAAATAATCAATTGTACTCTAAGATCCTGACAACTGGTATCAAAGCTCTAAACACTAACAACTGGTATCAGAGCGTGTTAGTGTTTTTTTATTAAAGAATTCATTCACAAGGGTTTTTGATTGAGTGGGAGCAAAGCAATGGTAAAAGAAAGTAAACTAAGAATGGAGAAATTCAATGGCAAGAATTATCAATTATGGAGGATGTAGATTGAAGATTATCTGTATCAAAAAGATCTATATTTACCATTGGGTGGGGTTTCAAGGAACCCCACAGATATGGAAGATGAAGAATGGAATGTTCTTGATAGAAAGGCTCTTAGATCTATAAGGTTGAGCCTAGTATCTTCTGTGTTTTCCAACATATCACAGGCAAAGACAATGGTAGAGTTAATGGATACGTTGGCAAATTTATATGAAAAACCCTCAGCTTTGAATAAGGTATATCTTATGAAGCAATTATTTAATTTGCAAATGCAGGAAGGTGGATCTGTATCTAGTCATCTTAATGATTTCCATATAATATTAAATCAATTAAATTCAGTCAAAATAGTTTTTGATGATGAAATTAAGGCTCTCTTAATCTTATGCTCTTTACCTAAAAGTTGGCATAGTTTGGTAATGGTAGTTAGTAATACTGCATCTGCTTCAAATATCTTTAAAGTTGATGATGTTGTTAGTGTAATCTTGAATGAAGAAATTTGTAGGAAAAGCACAGGGGAAACATTAGTTAATGTTTTAAGTGTTGAAAGCAGGGGAAGGCAAAGAGAGAAGGGTAAGCAAGGGAAATCAAGGTCAAAGATGGGAAGTAGATCCAAATCCAGAAATGGAAGAATAACCTAATGAAATTATGGAAAGAAAGGGCATGCAAAGAAAGATTGTTGCTTGAAAGATAACAAAGAAAATTAGCATGAAGGTAATAAAGAAGCAAAAGTTGCAGGTATTGTTGCACAGGATGCTCTTATATTTTATTAGATAATAAAGCAGAATCATGGGTTTTATATTTTGGTGCCTCTTTCCATGCAACCCCAAATAGAGAATTTTTCAATGATTATGTCCATAGAGATTTTGGAAAAGTTTATTTAGGGGATGATGAGCCTTGTAAAATTGTTGGCAAAGGAAAAGTGTAGCTGAAATTGCAGAATGGCAACACATGGGTGTTGAAGGATGTCATGCATGTACCCATCTTAAAGAGGAATCTAATTTTTGTAGGAAATTTGGGTGATGAGGGTTGCATAGTAACTCTCATAGCTGAATCTTGGAAAGTTTCCAAGGGTGCACTTGTATTAGCAAAAGGTAAGAGAGTAGGTACACTTTATCTATCTACTTGTATTACTAATTATTCTCCTTTTGTTTTATCTACTTCAGATGTAGATGCAAAGTTGTGGCACTATAGGCTTGGTCACATGAGTGAGAAGGGAATGAATGTTTTTAAGTCAAAAGGTAAGCTTTCAAATTTGAAAAGCATAGATCTAGATTTCTATGAGCATTGTATTTTTGGGAAGCAAAAGAAAGTGAGGTTTCTCAAAACTGGGTCAACAAAGAAGAAGCACAAATTAGAGCTTGTTCACATAGACATGTGGGGACTAGCTTAGGTAGCTTCTATTGGAGGATCACAATATTATGTTTCTTTCATTGATGATGCTACAAGAAAGGTATGGGTTTATTGCATAAATAGGAAATCTGATGTTTTTGACACATTTAAGAAATGGAAAGCTTTGGTTGAGAATGAAACAGGTTTGAGATTGAAGTGTCTTAGATCTGACAATGGTGGTGAGTATTGCAGCACTAAATTCAATAGTTATTGTTCTATAAGTGGAATACATAGGGAAAGGATAGTTCCAAGGACACTTCAGCAAAATGGAGTTGCTGAAAGGATGAATAGAACAATAATGGAGTGTGTATGGAGTTTGAGATTGCATGCTGGTTTGCCCTTACAATTTTGGGTAGAAACTATAGATACTATAGTTTACCTGATTAACAGAGGACCTTCTATTGCACTAGATGGTGGAATTCCAGAAGAGGCTTAGACAGGTAAAAAGGTAGATCTTTCATTTCTTAGAGTTTTTGGTTCTGAAGCTTTTGTGCACATTGATAAAGAAAATAGAAAGAAGTTGGATGTTAAATCTATGCGATGCACTTTCATTGGTTATGGTTTTGGAGATTTTGGATTTTGATTGTGGAATTTAGAAACTAACAAAATTATTAGAAGTCATGATATAGTTTTCAACGAGAAGGTGATGTACAGTGATCAGCTCAAGAGGCTAAATAATTTTGAGCAAGGTAATCTTGATTTGGAAGAGGTTATGATCCAAAATGAGCTCATGGGTAAAAATCATCACTCACAAAAAAACACAAAGACCGACATCGGTCAGGTGGAAATCAACATCGATCAAGTGGAATTGACATCGGTTAGATACAGACCGACATCAATCAGAGATGACTAAGATCGGTCAGTGTCAGAAGAAAATTTGGGCAGATAGCAAGTTGTAAATGAGTCTCAAATGCCCATAAGGAGGTCTAAAAGGGTAAGTAAACCTCCAATTCATTATTCCCCTTCTTTATCCTACTTTTTGCTCACCGATGGTGGAGAACCAAAAAGTTTTGATGAGGCAATGCAGGTAAAATCCATGAAATAGTGGGAGCATGGCATGAATGAGGAAATTGATTCCTTGAAAGAGAACCATACGTGAGATTTGGTTGAGTTATCAGCTGAAAAGAAAGTAGTAAAAAACAAATGGGTATATAGGTTAAAGGAAGGAGAGAATGGACAAATGAGACATAAGGCTAGGTTGGTAGTAAAGGGATTTGCACAAAAACCAGGTATTGATTTTGGTAAAAAAATTTCTCCTGTAGTAAAGATGACTTCTATTCGGACTGTATTGTCTTTAGTTGCTATTGAGGATTTGCATCTTGAGCAGCATGATGTTAAGACAACATTTCTTCATGGAGATTTGGATGAAGAGATATATATGGATAAGCTGAAAGGTTTTGAGGTCAAAGGTAAGGAGAAACTTGTGTGCAGGTTGAAGAAAAGCTTATATGGTCTTAAGAAATCTCCAAGACAATGGTATTTGAGGTTTGACAGGTTTATGACAGAGCATGGCTTTAGTAAATGTCAATCTAACCATTGTGTTTATTTTAACAAATTGGATAATGGTAGTTATATTATCCTATTACTATATGTAGATGATATGCTTGTTACAGGTTCACACATGCAGGAAATTACTGAGCTTAAGGTAAAATTAGCTCACACATTTTCCATGAAGGATTTAGGAGCAGCAAAGAAAATCCTTGGCATGAGTATTAAGAGAGACAAAAAAAATCACAGTTTGATTTTGTCTCAAAAGGATTATGTGAATAAGGTGTTGGAGAGGTTCAATATGCAGAAGGTTATTGCCTTGCCTACTACAGAGGTAGAATACATTGCAGTCATAGAGGCTAGCAAGGAAATGATTTGGATGACTCGGCTCATGGAAGAGTTGGGAAAGGAGCAAGAGAGTTGCAAATTGTACAGTGATAGTCAAAGTGAAATTCATTTGGCAAAGAATTCAGACTTTCATTCAAGAACCAAACATATATAGCTTAGGTACTACTTCATTAGATAGGTATTGGAGGATGGACATTTGAAGCTGGAAAAGATCCATACGGATAAGAACCCTATTGATATGTTAACAAAGCTGATAACAAAGGAGAAGTTGAATCTTCATTCAACTTTTGTTGGTCTTCAAGATTGAACTTGAAAAGGGAGAAATAAGCCAAAGATGTTTAGAGGATGTTGTTGTACAGGTACAGGTGCAACTGTTTATTTCCAAGTGGGAGATTGTTGAGTTGTGGAGCTAAAAGCTTCACTAATGAGCTAATGTAGAGGTTACTGGGGTTACATAATAATCAACATCGGTCAGAACTAACTGACATCAGTTAGGGGTTGATCAGCATTGGTCATATCGATTAGAACCAACTAACATCAGTTAGGGGTCAGCTGGCATCGGTCATCTTTAGACTGACATCGACTTCTGTGCGTTTCCATATTTTCTATTTTTAGGAGAATAGTTAGTTTGCATGTAAAGACTAAAATTAGTCTTGTGTCTATTTTTCTAATTATTGTTTGCTTTCAATTCTATTTAAGAGACCCATGGGGTAGTATTGTAATTGGGGAGAACAATTTAGTAATTGAGTTGATTGTAATTGATTGAGAGAGAGAGAGAGAGAGAGAGAGAGAGAGAGAGAGAGAGAGAGAGAGAGAGAGAGAGAGAGAGAGAGAGAGAGAACTCTTGAGGGATAATTAATGTACATCTGAGAGGTGTGAGGAGAAAAAGATTTCTTCATTGTATTTCCTTCTGGAAGAGTTTAATATAGATTGGTTATTTATCGTATCTCCTATTATTTATTGTTTTTGATTTCTAGTTACTTATTACTTTTGGTTTCAATTTTGTGTTTAGTTGCTTATGCAAAAGTAATCAATTGTACTCTAAGATCCTGACATGATTGTTAAGACTGTAAGCTGGTTTAAACACTCTTAAAACCCTCATAGTAACATGATATGAAATATATTGATTTAATTGGATTAGAATGGATTTTATGACCTATTTTTATGTTTTTATCATGTATTTTACTCTCTAAGGTATCTCCAAGTGGCATTGGTTTGGCATATGAGTAAGTGGACCCTACAGGAAAAGTCTTGTCTCTTGGAAATTTATTATAACAAGTAGGGTTGATCGAGTCAAAGTTGAAAACTGGATGGAGATTGAAGCTTGTTATTATTTTTAGATGACCATGGTGGTTTATAATTAATTTAAAAACCTAAAATATTCTAAAATAGTCATGGAAGTTGACCTATCATTAAAAAGACCCAATGAGGCAGATAATGAGAAAAAATGAGTAGAAGTGGGAATGAGATTAGAGATGTGTTTCAATAGATTAGGGATGGATAAAATTGAATTGGGTTGTTTTTAAATAAATTTAACAAATATACCTATTGGATATATTATTTTTATATATAATCATAAAGTTGTTCTCAAATTGACCTGTCTAACTCAATAAGGTATATGTATAGTGAAATCATGAGATTGGTCTATAACGCCAATATTACTATTTGACACTATAATATATTTATTAAAATTTGATTTTAGTATTTTTTAGGATAATATAAACCCATTTTAAGCTCATGAAAGTTAATATATAGGTGTTATAAGTCAATCTTTCCATGACTGTGTTTTAGAGCATTTAGGGAGTTTTGAGTAGTCATGCTGCAAAAGTGAGTTTGAGGCTTTAAGTTATATGTTTTAATGTATAATTAATTTTTTGATGACCATGAGGTCATGAAGTTTTTTAAAATGTTTTTTATTATTTTTATGTGTCAAAATTTATTATACTCTTTATTTGTTTAAGATAGACCTTCTAGGTGTGTGAAGGCGTAATTGTGAGTAATGTTGATGATGCGGTCTAAGTAGTGAATTGGAATAAAAATTAATATGTAACTAAATGTATATTATTATAGGTATATTTTAGGTATGTTTTAAATTTTTCATTCATGTTTGGAGGCTCAATAATTTTCAAGATGGTTAAGGGTAACATGTTGCTTGAGAAGGCCCAATTGCATTAGGTCTCCTCTAGGCCTAATGGTGGTTTTGGTTATTATGAGTGGTAGCCAACATATGTAGTGGATGATTCATGTATTAAAAATTTTATTTTACCAATTTTAATGGTGACATATGTGTGTAGATATTTTTGGCTAACCAAGGTATGTATAAGTAAGAGTCAAGTATAAGAATAAGGTCTAATAGGCCTAATTGTCAAGGTTGAGAAAATAGGTATCTAAAGTGAATGATGTAGAGTTTTAAGAAGATGGAGGTCATGTATACCATAAAAAGGATATATATAAAATATAATTAAGATTATATATGGTTACTAAATATTATTATTAAGGTCATTTGACCTAATCAAGTCATAGAAGGGCTAATTGAGCGAAGAAGGTAACGAATAGTTATGCTTGTGTAAGATGTAGATTTGAGTGTGATAGAGAAATAAAATACCATCATCAATTGTGAGATGTAAAAAAGAGAAAGTTAAATAGGTTTATAGTGTTGATTAAGTGGGTGATTGATTAAAAATAGGGTTATATCCTCCTAGCAAGTTTGAGCTTTATAAATTCAAGTTGGTGCTTGATAAACTTAAGCATTAGTGTTCCTTGTTGGGTTGGTGCTAAACTAAAATTGATTCATGGTCTTATATTAGAAGTTTTCCAAGATATGTTTTAGTAGGTTTTATTCCCCATGAGGTTCTCCCACATATATATTGTGTTCATATGTTATGTTCTTGCATCATACTCGTATGAATGATTCTAAATGGATTATTTCATCACTATATTATTTTGAATGGTTAATAGATGATAGTGGATGTGAACAAAAGGTTTAATAATTGATTCACCCCCTCCCATCTTAGTGTTTTTGATTCCATCAATTGGTATTAGATCTTGATCCTTTATGGAAAGTTTAACCACTTAAAATGTGATCCAAGATATCAAAATAAGGTCTTGTGATCAATAGGAAGAAGACAACATGTATGATGGAGAAGTCTATTATGATAGTGAAGTAATAAAAGCTGAAGTAGACCTTGAAGCTGAGCTCATAAATGCCCTTAGTGACTTAAAACATCAAAAGGATAAAATCAAGTATATCATGAGTCAATTAGAAGAGGTCAACATAATGTGTAAGACAAAGGAAGTTGAATATGACCATTTGAATATAGAGCTAGACTCATTGAAGGTTGAGCATGAAAAAATCAAAGATAAGTTGAGTAGATTTGAAAGAAAACATGAGAAGTTAGGACATGCTGAAAGTACCAAATTGAAAAGATAAATTAGGCAACCTAATGCTATAAAGTATAAGTCATCATGGAATCAAGGTAAATACAAAAATGTTACGTACTACATCTATAACAATATAGGTAACATTGCTAGATACTATTCTAACAGAGTTAGAAGATCCATAATATTTAACAAGACATATGAAGCTTATATAATGCATAAGAAGGATAAAAAAAATTTATAGAAGCCAAAGCAAGCTAGGATGGATTAGATTGAGATCAAGAAATAAGATGGTCTATTTTACAATAACGAATAGAAAATCAAAGAGGACTCTATGCTAGCTTAGATTTCCTTTCACATTTAAGATGATGGCATGAAATGGTACATAGATATTTGTTATTCAAGCCACATGATAGGAGGTAAATTTTTCTCTATGTTTTCATTTATTTTCCTTTTTATAAGAGAGTAAAACTTAAGGAAGGGTGAGGTAAGAAGAACCTGGATGAAGTTCACTCCATAATCAAATTGATTGTTGAGAACTCCTCTTTGTCTGAGGAGGATTACCTACAAATAAAATAGAAACTATAAAATGGTTGATTAGTAAGGTATATGGGTGGATTGCCTTGTGTGAGCTAGAACCAAGAAGCACTAGATTTCCTTGGAGGCTGTCAACCCACACTTTAAGACAATTAAGTTTTTATAAATAGAAATAATTTTTTGCATGAAATGAAAGAGAGTACTAAAATCAATGCAAGAGATGATTTTGAATAAAAATGAAGAGATTTTACCAAAATATAAATAACTTGACAAAAAATAGTGCTAAACTATTCAAATATGATTTAAAAAATAACTTAAACCTCTATGATATAACATAAATTCAAAAATTAGAAATTGGATGAGGGTTGATAGGTCAAAATTGCTTACTATTTTGGGGAAAATAAAATGCACAGTGACCATCGATGATCACTATGAAACTAGTGTTGGTTAAGGCAATTGTCACTAGTTGAGGTATAACTAATGCTGGTCAGTGATGACTAGTGTTAATTAATTTAAGTTCTAGTTTGGGTAGAAATGAGTGCTAGGGTGCATTATAACAAGGCTTAAAAGGTGGTTTATAGGTTGGAAATTGGTAATGAGATTAATGTAAAATATTAGGAGTGTTAAACATGGGTGTTGGGTTGTCAAGTGATTTAGAATGATCTCTAGGTATCTTAGTGAAAGATGGGGTGCTTGGAATCATTGAACTCCAACATAAGGAATATAATGAAGGAAGATGGAAATAGACATAAGCAAATGAAACTACTAAAACTAAAAACTAAAATTGATAAAAAAAATATAGATACTTATCTCTAAGTTTATTGGTTTGAAAGAGTGTTGAGGTTGAGTGGTAAGTTACTTAGAATCCTAGAGTAATATGGGAAGAGTAACAGTAATTTGGCTCTTCATGATGAGTTGCTAAAGCACCTGAGTATCTCAATTTTTGGTTCACCTGGGAGCTTTGATTCACCTAAGACTTAGATATTCTTGTGAAAAAGATAATTTCAACCTCTTGAGGCAAGGCTCTTGGGTTACATTAAGTAACCATTGCCAATCCTAGTCAATCAGTATCGGTGGAGGGGTAACTGGTGATGGTCAGGGAAAAAGATCAAAAATGGCTAAATTTATCCATTTTCACTAATTAGTGGTCATTAAAAGGTTAATAAATGGTCTGAGGTTAATAAAGGTCTCATTGGGATGCATGTGGAATAAGTCTAGGAGGTTTGGGGATTAAATGCCAAGGTAGAAATGGTCTCTATGCTAGGTATCGATCGATTAACCATTATTTTGGGTAAGTGAGGTTTAAATGGAATTAACTAGATTAATTAATTAATTAAATTAGGTAAATGGGTTAAGTGGGTGTGTTGGAGGATTATGATAATTAATCCTAACCAAAGGGGGCCAAGGGGTGCTTGACAATTACTTAAAACCATGTGGTTTTATAGTGTCTACAACATAAACAAGTTCATATCTTTGAAGGAGAATGTTGTGGGAATAGTTAGGTTTAGAGATAACAAAACTACCAATATAGTTTCCAAGGATGTCTTTAGTTTGGATAATGGAAAGACCAAGACACAAAATGTGTTGTATGTGGAAAGTCTAAAACATAACCTCCTTAGTGTGATTAAAATGTGCAATCAAGGACTCACATTAACCTTTCATGACAAGGGGTTTGAGATAAGAAAATCCAAATAAATAAGGCTAATTTCCAATGCTAAGAGGACTGAGAACAACCTATATGTTTTATCAATAAGATAGATTAAAGTTGGTTGTGTCACAAAAGTCTAGGTCACTTAAATTTTGATAACCTAGTTAGGATTAGTGCTAAGAAGTCTATGAAGAACATGCCTAAGATCATCAAACCTACAAACATTCATTACAAGTCATGTCAACATGGTAATCAAACTAGAATAGGTTCAATTCCAAGGATTAATCTACTACAAGACCCTGGAACTAATCCACACTGATATCTATGGGCCTACAAGAATTAAAATCATTTAAGGAGATAGTTACTTCATGTTACTCATTGATGATTACACAAGAATGACTTGGGTTCCATTTTTGAAAGAGAAATCAAAAGATCTTGACAATTTTAAGGCATTAAAGGATCTTTTTGAGAATGATAAGAATAGAAAGATAAAGTGTCTAAGGTTTAATAAAGGAGGAGAGTTTTGGTCCAATGATTTTGATGACTTATGTGAGGTTCATGGAATAAGGAGACAATTCTTAGTAGCAAGGACACTTCAGCAGAATGGGGTGGTAGAAAGGAAGAATAGGATAATCCAAGAGATGGTTAGAACCATGTTGAATGAGTCTATACTATTTGATGGATATTGGAAAGAGGCACTAATCACTACTATCTAAATTTTGAAAAGGATTTAGATAAGGACTAATGGTAATAAGACTCCTTATGAACTATGGAAGGGTAGACCTATCGATGTAGAACACATTAGATTATTTAGGAGTAAATGTCTCATCAAAAGAGATGATGAATATTTGGGAAATTTTGACTCTATATCTAATGAAGACATATTCTTATGATACTCATCAATGGGTTTAACCTATAGATGCTACAATAAGAGACTACAAAATATAATGGAAAGCACCAATGTAAGGATTGATGAGATAAGTAAATCTCACCCATATTCAAACAACACCTTCTAAAATGTGGACTTCAAGAATTAATAAGATACTATAGAGGTTGATCAATAAGAAGAAGAATTTGAAGAGAGACATGACTCAAAATGACCCTCAAGATAGATTCAAAGGGATCACCCTAAGTCTCAAATCATTGGCAACAAGAATACAAGTTTGCAAACTATGAGAAGATTGATAAGTAATATAAACCAAAATAATTCTCTATTATCCAATATGGATCCTAAAAGTATTATAGAAGCAAACAAAGACAAATTTTGGATAGGTGTTATGAATGAGGAGCTAGACCAAATAGAGAAAAATGAGACTCAAGAATTAGTTCCTAAACCTAAAGACAAGAATGTCATTGGCATAAAATGGGTGTTCATAAACACATTGAATGAAGATGGATAAGTCACTAGGAATAAGGCTAGATTGGTATGCAAGGGATATACATAGCTTAAAGGGGTATACTTTGAAGAAACCTTTTTCACTAGTAGGAATATTGGAGGCCATCAGGTTGTTTCTAGCTTTTACAAGATACAAAGGATTCAAGGTAAACCATATGCACGTCAAATTTTCTTTTCTAAATGGGAATTTGGAAGAAGTATATATTGAGAAACCTAAAGGGTTCTCACTTTCAGATGATAAAGACTATGTTTTTAGATTGAAAAAAAGCCCTATATGGTCTAAATTAAGCTCATAGATCTTGGTATGCTAGGTTGGACAAGTATTTTTTGGATTAAGGTTTTAAAAGATGAGTTAAAGATAGTAATCTCTACATCAAAACATAAAATGACCATCAAATAATTATAGTATTATCTATGTGGATGACATCATATTTAGTGGAAATAATGAGAACATGACAAATGCTTTTGTAGAGGTAATGAAGAAAGAGTTTGAGATGTTCATGCTAGGATAACTATCATTATTTCTTAGGTTATAAGTCACTAAATCTAAGAAAGGTATATTCATCTCATAATACAAGTACATGAGAGAGATGCTGAAGAAGTTTGAGGTGGAGGATTGCAAGGTAGTTAGTACACCCATGATCACAGGGTGTAAGTTGAGTAAGGAAGATGAGTCTTAAAATTTTAATTAGACATCATATAAGTCAATGATAGGAATTTTGTTGTATAGTTCAATGCTTCTAGACCTAACATCATGCAAGTATTAGGTCTTGTGGGAATATTTTAAACAAATCCAAAGGAGAATCATCTACCAGTAGTCAAAAAAATATCCAAGTACCTCAAGGGGACTATGGAATATGGATTGTGGTATCCAAGAAGCAAGGAGTTCAATATGATATACTTCACATATACAGACTGGGAAGGAAGTATAGATGATAATAAGATTACCTATGGAGGATGATTCTTCCTAGATGGGTGTCTATTGTCATGGATAAGACCATCAATAGCTTTGTCTACTTATGAAGTTGAGTACATTTCAGCAACCTCATGTTGCAATAAGTTTTTATGGATGAGACAGACTCTAAAAGACTACAAGGTGGAGTATGAATGTCATATCCCTATCTATTGTGATAATACAATTTTTATAAGTGTCTTAAATAACCCTATCATGAACTCAAGGACAAAACATATTCCCATCAGGTATCACTTTCTAAGAGGGTGGGTAAGTGAGAAAAGTATCAAAATTTAAAAATGTGTCTACTTAGGATTATATTGTAGACATATTGACCAAATCACTTCCAAAGACAGCTTTTGAACACCTAAGATAGTAATTGGTTGTAATTCTTGCCCCTAAAAATCATTGAAGAAACCAACTATTTAGGGGGAGCTAATAAAGCTCATTAGCTCTAAGAACAAGTGGATTGTTTTAAAAATATATGCATGGAAATATGGGGAACATGTTTACCTTATGTCTCATAATTTCATTTTTTTTTGTGTTGAATATCTTGATTTCAAGGAGTTTGATCCAAGGAATTGAAGACATCACTTTGTCATTGATGTCAAAGGGGGAGAAAAACTAGATGGAGAGATGAGGATGATTAGTGTTCAATATGGTTTGCCATTAATGAAAAATGGGGATATTTTTGAGTTTTTTTATATTAATTAATACTTGACATTTATGTTGTTATTGATGTCAAAAATTATTCATGAGGTGACTTGAGAAGGCTTATACATAGGATGACTAGTCTTATGCATAGAGGAGTATGATAAAATAGTAAGATAGGTGAATAGATGCTTAAGAATATATTTGAGGACACTTGATCATGTTTATTAAGAATTATATCACTTATGAAAGCTTCAAGGTAAGTCGACAAGGGTAGAACCTACAAGACTAGTATGCATCTAGACCAGTTCTAGACTTTGCCTGACCTAATGATGGGTCATGAGATGTTGTCAAGACCTATGAAGGATGAAATTCAATATTATAGCATGTTATAAGTTTATTTAGAACTTTATTTAAGTTTATAATTCATTAAAAAATGATATAATCTATTTTTATCAAGTTTAAAGTCATGGTTTACATGAAAAAGCATGAAATATGGTTTTGAGGTTTTTTGCGTACATAGAATGAAGGGTTCTCAACCCAAGAAGGACTTTAATGTTTTCATTGGAACATATAAAATAAAAAATAAAAAATAATCCATTAATTTTATATGGTTTATTTTCCTATCTCATAGTTCTAAACATTGGTTTCTAGATTAAGGGCCTAAGCTTTATGAATGATCTTTAAGACTGTAAGGTGGTTTAAACCCTCTTAAAATCCTCATTGTGACCCAATATGAAATATATTTATGTAAATGGATCAGAATGGATTGGATTACATATTTTTAATTTTTTATCATGTATTGGACTCTCCCAGGTATCTCCATGTGGCATTGGTTTGTCATATGTGTAAGTGGACCTTACAGGAAAAACCTTGTTTCTTAGAGATTTGCTATAGCAGGTAGGGTTGACTTGGTAAAAGTTGAATAATGGATGGAGGTTGAATATTTTAATTTTTTTAATATTAAAATTGTGTTTTATAATCATGTTAAAAACCTAAAATATGCTAAACTGGACAAGGAAGTTGGCAAATCACTAAAAAGACCCAGTGAGACAGACAATGAGAAAAACTAGGCAGAAGTGGGAATGAGATTAGGGATGTGTTACCATAGATTAGGGATGGATCCAATTGAATTGGGTTTTTTTTAATAAATTTAACACATATACCTATTAGATTTAACATTTGGATATTTTTATATATAATCATAAATTTGTTTTGAAATTGAGCTATCTAACTCAATAAGGTCTATGTACAGTGAAGTTATGAGATTGGTCTGTAAGACCAATATTGATCTTTGACCCTATAATATATTTATTTTAGAATTTTTTAGGATCAGATAAACCCAATATAAATTCATTATAGTGAATTTATCGGTATTCAAAGTCATTATTTCCATGATTATGTTTTGGAGCATTTAGGCAGTTCTGAGTAGTCATGTTACAGAAGTGAGTTTGAGGATTTAAGATCTATGTTGGAGTGTATAATGAATTTTTTGATGAACCTAATGCCATGAGTGTTTTTAAAATGTGAATTTTTTATTTTTATGTGGTAAAATTGATTTTATGCTTCAGTTATTCAAGACATACCTATTAGGTGTGTGAAGGCTAATTGTGAGTAGTGTTAATGGCGTGGTCTAAGTAGTGAATTGGAATAAAATTTGTTATGGAACTAAATGGATATTATCATGGGTATATTTTAGGTTTTTATGAAATTTTTTTTTATCTATTTTTTGATACTTAATAAGTTTCAATAGGGCTAAGTGTAACGTGTTGCTTGAGAAGGCCTAATTGCATTAGGTCTCCTCTAGGATTAATTGTGGTTTTGGTTATTATGAGTGGTGGCTGACCTATGTAGGGGTTTTTTCATGTATGAAACATGATATTTTACCAATTTTAATGGTTATCCATGTGTGGAGAGGTTTTTGATTGACTAATGTATGTACAAGCAAGAGTCAAGTATAAGAATAAGGTTTAATAAGCCTAATTATTAAGGTTGAAAAAATAGGTATCTAAAGTGAATGAGGTAGAATTTTTAT
Source organism: Torreya grandis (assembly GCA_037957365.1). Classification (NCBI taxonomy): domain Eukaryota; kingdom Viridiplantae; phylum Streptophyta; class Pinopsida; order Cupressales; family Taxaceae; genus Torreya; species Torreya grandis. The sequence continues at coordinate 1,895,285 of JARHVA010003644.1, forward strand.
AAATTTTTGGAGGTATTTTAGACCATAAATATGATATAGATAAACTAACATGAATATTAGATAGGGTTACTAAATATGATTATCAAGATCATTTGACCTAATCAAGTCATAGAAGGGCTAATTGAGTGAATAAGGTAAAGAACAATTATGCTTGTCTAAGAGGCAAATTTGAGTGTGATAGAGAAAAAATACCATAATAAACTATGATATGGAAAAAATATCATGGATTATAGGTTCAGAGTGTTGATTAGGTGGGTGATTGATCAACAAGGGGGTTGTAGCCTCCTAACAAGTTGGTTCTTATTAAAGTCAAGTTGGTGTTTGACAAACTTAGGGCTTGGTGCTCAGCTAAAATTGACTCATGATCGTATAATACAATTTGTATAATATTTGTTTTAGTGGTATTTATTCCCCATGAGGTTTTTTCACATAGCGCTTTTGTTCATATATTATGTTCTTATTTCATGCTCATATGAATGGTTCTAAATGCATTGTTTAATCACTACATTGGTTTGAATGGTTAATGGATGATAAGTGGATTTGAATAATAATTTTGATCAATAATTCACCCCCCTCCCCTCACAATGTTTTTGATTCCAAAAAAACTCTCCTCCAAGTACTCACATGAATAAACTAGTCCTCTTAGACAAAATAGTCTTGTAAGAAAGCTCAATGAGGCTAATTTGATATAATGGGTTATGAAAATGTTTTTTTTGAGTTGTGAGTACCTAAGTTGGGTTTGTACCACTTATCTAGACATGATAAATTTGTATCCTAAATGGATTGACCTTTTCAAGCCATTATAAATTGACTTAGGCATTGATAAGGGTTTGTGGACAATCACTTTGAGGTGACCCCAGTAGACCTCATTAATAACTTTTTCCTTTTCTTAGTGAGCTCAAACTTCATAAAAACTTCCTCCCACATCTCACTCACCTTTTGAGACTATCTAACTCTTCAAATATCCAAAAAAATAATAATTTTATTCATTTTTTTCACACTCAAGCCTATAGGTTCACATTAGGCCTAAACTGTAACTTTGAGATGGAAACCTCTTTAATAAGATTCTTAGAATTTATTTGATCTTTAATAAAAAATTTATAGTTAATTCATGTTCTTATTGACCTTATACATGATTTCTTATCCCTTGACCAACATCTTGCATGTGTTTCTATCCCTATACTAACTACCACCAACCTGTAGGTGATCATTTGGACTCTTAGATTGTTAGGTTCATTAGAATGATATTTCTTAGACTTGGAATTCCATCCAACACTTCAAAATTATTCCTTTATTTAATTAGGCATATGGTAGGCCTGTAGATGACCATTGGGCCTTCCATACTTACTCATAATTACTCACTTTTACTTGTCTTATTCTCCTTGACCTTGTTTGACTCATTGTATCCTTGAAAGGCAATGTAATCAATTATATTAATAACTTATAGCTATTAAATGGATTATAATTACTCTGACTATTCACTTGAAGCCTTCATAGTCCTCTTCTTGGTTTCACACAGTCCATCTAGTGAAGTGCTTGAAGCGTTTGTAGGTGATCATTTAGATAGGAAATATTTATGAGAGTTTTGATGACTCCTTAGGAATGTGGCACACATTTTTATACTTGGATCAGCTATCCATATTCTTAAGGCACTTTGTCACAATGA